>RXID01016701.1:0-35843 GCA_005019695.1 Trichopus zeylanicus subsp. travancoricus
GTAGTCATAGCAACAGCAATAATAGCATTAGTAGTAGTAACATTAGTCAAAATAGTAGTAGTCATTGTACTAGTAGGAGCAGTAGTAATAGTTGCTATAGCAGTACTAATAGTAGTTGTAGCTGAAAAAATAGATGTAGTTATAGTGGAAGTTGCAGTAGTAGTAGTCCAAGCCGCATTCGCAGTAGTGGTAGCAGTAGGAGTAGGAGTTGTAATAGCAGTAGTAGGAGTTATACTAGTGGTAGCAGTAATGGCAGTTGTAGGAATACCAACTGTAGCAGAAGCAGCAGTGGTAGTTATTGTTGTTGTAGTTGTAGTTCTAGTAGCTTTTGTAGCTGCAATTGTAGTAGTAGCGGTAGTAGCAGTAGTAATAGTAGTAGTAGGATTTGTAGTAGTAGTAGTAGTTATTGTAGTGGTAGTAGTAGCTGTAGTAGTAGTAGGAGTAGCAGTAGCAATAGTAATAGCAGTGGTAGTAGCAGCAGTAGTAGTAATAGTGGTAGTAGCAGCAGTAGTAGTAATAGTGGTAGTAATAGTAGTAGTACCAATAGTAGCAGTAGTAGTAGCAGGAATTGTAGTAGTAGCTGTAGTTTTAGTTGTAGTGGTGGTAGTAGCAGCTATAATAGGAGCAGTAGGAGTAGAAGTAGTAGTGGCATTAGTAGTAGCAAAAGTTGTAGCAGAGTAGTTTTAGTAGTAGTAGTGGCAGTAGTTGTAGCAAAAGTAGTAGGAGAAATAGTAGTAGTAGCGGTAGCAATAGTTGTAGTATTAATAAATGTAGTAGTAGCTGTCGTAGTAGTTTCTGTGGTTGGACTTGCAGTAGTGGTGGTAGTAGTAGTTGTAGTCATAGTAGAAGTAGTAGTAGCAGTAGTTGTTGTTGTAGCAGTAGTAGTAGTAGAATTAATAATAGATGTAGCAGTAGGAGTAGTAGCAGTAGTAGTAGCAAAATTAGTATTAGAATTAGTAGTAGTACTAGTAGTAGTAGTAGTGGAAGTAGTTGTAGTACTAGTTGTAGTAGTACTAGTAGTAGTAGTAGTGGAAGTAGTTGTAGTAGTAGCAGTAGTCAAAGTAGCAACATTTGTTCGAGTAGTAGTGGTTGGAGAAATAGTAGTAGTAGTAGCAATAGTAGATGTAGCAGTTATAGTACTAGAAGTACTATTAGTAGTAGTAGTAGCTATATTGTAATAGTAATTGTTGTAGCAGCAATAGTTGCAATAGTTGTAGTTGTAGTAGCAGCAACATTAGCTATACTAGTACTAGTATTATGAGCAGTAGTTGTAGTAGCAGGAGTAGCAGTAGTAGTAGTTGTAGTAGCAATAGCAATATTAGTTGTAATAGTAGTAGCCACAGCTGTAGCAGTAGTAATAGTAGCAGCAATAGCAGCAGTAACAGTAGTAGTAGTGGTATTGGTAGTAGTAGTAGTACTAGTAGTAGAAGTTGCAGGAATAGTAGCAATAGCAGTAGTAGTAGCAGCAGATGTAGTACTGGTATAGTAGTAGTGGCAGAAGTACTAGTAGTAGTAACAGTAGCAGAAGTAATAGCCACAGTAGTAGTACTTTCATTAGTACAAGTAGCAGTAGTAGTACTAGGAGGAGGAGGAGTAGTAGTAGTAGTAGTACTACTGCTGCTGCTGCTGCTGCTAGTAATAGTATCAAAAGCAGAAGTATTATTAGAAGTAGTACTCTTCGTAGTAGTACTAGGAGCTGTAGTAGTAGTAGTAGTTCCAGAAGTAGTAGCTGTAGCGGTAGTGGTAGCGGTAGTAGCGGTAGTACTCGTAGTTGAACTAGTTGCAGTAGCAGTTGTAGTGCTAGTAATAGTAGGAGTCGGAGTAGTAGTAGAAGGAGTAATCGAAGTAGTCGTAGTAGGAATAGTAGTAGTAGCTGTAGTAATAATAGTAGTGGCTATAGCGATAGAAGTAATAGTAGTAGTCACAATAATAGTAGCAATAGTAGTAATAGAAGTAGTTGTAGAAGTAGTAGTAGCAGTAGTAATAGTAGCAGCAGTAGTTGTACTAGTTGTTGTGGTACTTGCAGTAGTAGTAGTTGCCATAGCAGTTGTAGTAGTAACAGTAGTAATAGTAGCAGTGGTAGTAGTACTGGTAGCGATAGTAGTAGTATTAGTAGAATTTGTAGTTTGTAGTAGTAGCATTAGTTGTAGTAGCTATAGTTGCAGTAATAGTATAAGTAGTTGCAATTGTGGTAGAAGCAATAGTAGAAGTAGTGGTAGCAATAGTGCCAGTACTAGTAGTAGTAGTAGCAGTAGTAGTATCGAAGGTGGTAGTTGAAATGGTAGTTGTGGTAGTAGCAATAGTAGGAGCAAAAGTAGCAGTATTAGTAGCAAAAGCAGTCGGAAAAGCAGTAGTAGTAGTGGTAGGAACAGTTGTCATAATAGTAGCGTCCTAATGATAGTAGTAGTGTCCTAATAATAATAGTAGAGGTAACTGTAGTAGTAGTGGTAGTAGTATCATTAGTAGTATTAGTAGTAGTAGTTGCTGTTGTAGTAGTAGTAGTAGTAGAAGTAGAAAGACTAGTAGCAATAGTAGTAGTAGCAGCAGTAATAGTTGAAGTAGTTGCAGTAGTAGTCGTAGTTATAGTAGTTGTAGTAGTAGAAGTTATAGTAGTAATAATAGTAGCAATAGTAGTAGGTGCAGTTGCAGTAATTGCAGTAGATTTAGTAGTAGTAGTAGGAGTAGTAGAAGTAATGGTAGTAATAGTCACAATAGTCGTAATCATAGTAGTCGCAGTACTAGTTGGAAAAGTAGTAGTAGCAGTAGTAGTAGCAATAGTTATCGTGGTAGTAGTAGTAGTAATAGTAGTAGTAATCATAGTAGTGGTAGTTGTAGTAATAGTAGTAGAAGGAGGAGGAGTAGTAGTAGTAGTTGGTGTTGTTGTTCTAATAGTATTAGTAGTAGTAATAGTACTAGTACTAGTAGTAGTAGCCATTGCTAGAGTTGGAGCAGAAGTAGTAGTAGTAGTAGTAGTAGTAGTAGTACTTGTAGTTTTAGTTGTAGTAGCCATTGCAGCAACAGTAGTAATAGTAGTTGTAGCAGTAGTGGTAGCAGTAGTAGTAGGGGACGTAGTAGGAGTAGTAGTGGTTGTATTAGTAGCAATAGTAGTAGTACTAGTAGTTGTAGTAGAATAGCTATGGTTGTTGTTGTTGCATCGGTAGTAGTACTTGATAAAGTTGTAGTAGTAGCAGTAGTAGTAGTTGCAATAGGTATAGTAGTAGTAGCAGCAGCAGTAGTAGTAGTATAAGTTTTAGTGGTTGCGGTAGTAGTCAAAGCATTTGTATTAGTACCAACTGTAGTAGTGGTAGCATTAGTAGTAGAAATAGTAGTAGTAGTAGTAGCAGAAGTAGTAGTAGTAGTAGTATTTGTATTAGTAGCTGTAGTAGTTATTGTTGTAGTATTAGTAGTAGTAACAATCGCTATAGTAGTGGTGGTGGTAGTAGTAGTATTTGTAGTAACAAAATTAACCAGAACTACTTGCAGAAGTAGTAGTAGTGATAGTTGCAGTAGTAGTTGCAGTCGTAGTTGTAGTAGTTTGTTGTAGTACAAGTAGCAGGATTAGTTCGAGCAAAATTGGTGGTGGTAGTTGTAGTAGTTGTAGTAGTTGTTTTAGTAGTAACAGTAGTTGTAGTAGTAGTAGTATTAGTAATAGTAGTTGTTGTTATTGTAGTAGTAGCAATAGTAGTTGCAAAAGTGGTAGCAGAATTAGTAGCAGTTGTAGTTGCAGTAGTTGTAGCACGAGTGGCAGTAGTAGTAGCAAAAGTGGTTGCAGAAGTAGTTGTATTAAAAGTAGCAGTAGTAATTGTAATAGTGGTAGTAAAAATAGTAGTAGGAGTAATAGCCAAAGTTGTAGCATCAAAAGCAATAGAAGTAGTAGTTGTAGTAGTAGCAGTAGTAGTTGTAGAAGTAGTAGTAGTAGTAGTACTAGCTATAGTAGTCGTGCTAGTAGTAGTTGTAGTAGTGGTAGTAGTAGTAGTAGCAGCAGTAGTTGTTGAAGACAGAGTAGTAGTAACAGCAATAGTATTAGTAATAGTAGTAGCAGCAATAGATGTTGGTGTAGTAGTAATAGTAATAATAGCAGTAATAGTAGAAGTATTAGTAGTAGCAGTAGTAGTTGGAGTAATAGCAATAGTAGAACGAGTTGTAGCAATGGCAGTATTAGTAGTGGTACTAGTAGAAGTATCATTAGTAGTGCATGTTGTAGCAGTAGGAGTTGTTGTAGCAGAATAGTGATAGTAGCAGCAACAACAACATTACTAATCATAGTATTAGTCTTAGTAGTAGTAGTGGTAGTAGTAGTAGTAGTAGTAATAGTAGCAGTTGTAGTAGTACCAATAGCAGTAGTAGCACTAGTAGTAGAAGTAGTAGTAGCAGTTGCCATAGTAGTTGCAACAGTAGTAGTATGAGGGGTAGTAGTTCAAGCAAGAGCAGTAGCAGTAGTAGTAGTATTAGTAGTAGTAGCAGTAGCAGCAGTAGTAGTATGACCAGCAGTTGTTGAATTAGGAGCAAAATCAGTAGTAGTAGTATTATTAGTAGGAGTAGCAGCAGCAGTAGAAGGAAAAGTAGTAGCAACAGTAGTAGTCGCTGTACTAGTAGAAGTAGCAGAATTTATTGTCATAGTAGTGCCAGAAGCACTTGTGGTATTAGAAGTAGTAGTTGTTCTAGTAGAAGTAGCAATAGTAGTAGGACCCATAGTAGTAGTAGTTGTTGTAGCAGTAGTACTTGTAGCAGTCGTAGGAGAAGTAGTCATAGAAGTAGGAGTAGCAGTTGTAGTAGTAGTATTAGTCGGAGTAGCATCAACGGCAGTATAAGTAGTAGTAGTAGTAGTAGTAGTAGTAGTAGTAGTAGTAGTAGTAGTAGTAGTAGCAGTACTAGCAGCAACGACATTAGTAGTTGTAGTAGCAGTAGTAATAATAGTAGTAGCAACAGTAGCAGTAGAAGTAGTAGTTGTAGCAGTAGTAGTAGAGCCAGTAGTTGTAGCAATAGTAGTTGCAGCAATATTAGTAGTTTTAGTAGTAGTGCCCATAGTACTAGTAGTTGTAGTAGTAATAGTAGTAGGAGTTGGGGTAGTGGCAGTAGTAGTAGTAGCTACTATAGTAGTAGTAGTAGCTGCAATAGTGGTAGTAGGAGTAGCAGTAGTAGTAGTTATAGCAACTGCAGCTGATGCCGAAGTAGTTATAATAGTAGTAGTAGTAATAATAGTAGAAGTCATAATAGTAGCAAAAGTATTATTAGTAGTAGTAGTAGTCGTCATCGTTGTAGTAGCAGTAGTAGTAGTTGTAGCAGCTACAGCAGTAGTAGTACCGTTAGTAGTAGCTGTAGTTGTAGTGGTAGTAGTAGTTGTGGCAGTATTGGTAGTTGTGGTAATATTTGTAGTTGTGGTAGTAGAAGTAATTGTAGTAGTAGTAGTAGTGGTAGTAGTAGTTGTAGTGGAAGTAGTAGTAGTAGTAGTAGTGGTACTAGTAATAATGGCAGTAGTAGGGACAGTAATTGTAGTAGAAGCAATAGTACAAGTAGCATTAGTAGTACACGTAGTTGCAGTAGCAGTAGTTGTGGCTGTATAGTAATAGTAGCAGTAGTAGCAATTGTTATTATAGAAGGAGTTGCAGTGGTAGTAGTTGTAGTAATAGTAGTAGTAGTAGTAATTGCAACATTAGTTGTCATAGTAGTAGCAGCGGCAGCAGGAGTAGTAGTAGTAGTAATAGTAATAATAGTAGCTGTAGCAGCAACAACAGTAGTAGTAGTAGAAGTACCAGCAGTAGTTGTAGTAGTGGTAATAGTAGTAGCTATCACATTAGTTGCGGTAGCCGTAGTAATACAAGTAGCAGTAGCAGAAGTAGCAGCAAGAGTAGTAGTAGTTGTTATAGCTGTAGTAGTAGTTGTGGAAGTAGTGGTAGTAGTGGAAGTAGTAGAAGCAGTTGTAATAGTAGTTGAAGTAGTAGTAGTAGTTGTTGTTGTTGTTGTAGTAGCAGGAGTAGTAGTAGTAATAGTAGTATTAGTAGCAGTAGAAGTAGTAGTAATTGCAGTAGCAATAGTAGTAGTAATAAAAGTAGAAGTAGTAGTAGTAGTAATGCTAGAAGTAGTAGCAGTAGTAGCATAAGTAGTAGTACTAGTAGTAGTAGTTGTAGTAGTAGTAATAGGAGTGGTAGTTGTAGTAGTAGAAGTAGAAGTAGGAGTAGGAGTCGTAGTTGTTTTTGTAGTACAGGTAGTGGTCGTAGAAGTAGTAGTAGTAGCAATTGTAGGAGTAGAAGTTGTAGCTGGATTATAAGTAGCAGTAGTTGGAGTAGGTGCAGTAGTAGAAGTAGCAGGACTAATCGTAGTAGTATTTGTCGTGGAAGTAGCAGTACTAATAGTAGTAGTAGTAGTATTAGTAATAGTAGGAGTGGTAGGAGTAGTAGTAGTAGTTGTTGTTGCAGTTGTAGTAGTTGGAGTAGTTGGAGTAGTTATAGTAGTCATACTAATAGGAGTAGTTGTAGTAATAATAGAAGTAGGAGTAGTTGTAGTAGAGGTAGTGGTAGAAGTAGTAGTAGTAAGAGTAGTAGTAGTAGTGGAAGTAGTAGTAATAGCAGTAGTAGGAGTAGTTGTAGTAATACTAGAAGTAGGAGTAGGAGTAGGAGTAGCAGTAGTATTAATATTGGAGGTAGTAGAGGTAGCAGTAGTAGTAGTAGTAGTAGTAGTAGTAGTAGTTGTTGTTGTTGTTGTTGTTATTGTTGTTATTGTTGTTGTAGTTGTTGTTGTTGTTGTTGTTGTAGTAGTTGTTGTAGTAGTAGTAGTAGTAGTAGTAGTAGTAGTAGTAGTAGTAGTAATAGGAGTAGTAGTAATAATATTAGAAGTTTGTGAAAGAGTAGGAGTAGTAGTAGTATTAATATTAGAGGTAGTTGTAGTAGAAGTTGTAGTAGGAGTAGGAGTTGTAGTTGGACCAGTAGTAGCTGTAGTACGGGTCGGTGTAGTAGTAGTATTAGTAGAAGTAAGAGTAGGTCTAGTTGTAGTAGTAGCTATTGTAGTAGCACCAGTAACAACAGTAGTAGCGGCTGTAGTAGTGTAAGAAATATTAGTAGTAATAATAATAGTAGGAGATGTAGTTTTAGTAGCGGGAGTTGGAGTAGGAGTAGCAGTTGTAATTGCTGGAGTAGTGGTAGCAGTAGTTACATTAGGTTTAGTAGTAGTAGCTGTAGTAGTAGTAGTCGTTGTACTAGTAGTAGTAGTAGGTGGAGGAGGAGGAGGAGGAGGAGGAGGAGTATGTGTTGTAGAAGCTAGAGTAGGAGTAGGGGTTGGAGTATGAGGAGTAGTAGTAGTGGTAGTAGTGGTAGCAGAAATAGAAGGAGTTGTAGTAGTAGCAGTTGTACTAGTAGTTGTAGTTGTAGTAGTTATAGTAGTAGTAGAAGTAGTAGTAGTGGTAGTAACAGGAGAAGTAGTTTTAATAGTTGTAGCAGTAGTCATAGTAATAGTAGTAGCAATCTTAATAGTAGCAGTAGTAGTAGTAAGGGCTACAACAGTAGTAGTAGTTGTTGTTGTTGTAGTAGTTTGAGTAGTAGTGGTAGTAGTAGTACTATTAAGAGTAGTAGTAGTAGTTGTTGTTGTTGTTGTTGTATTAGTAGGTGTATTAGTAGTAGCAAAAGTGGGAGTAGGAGTGGTAGTAGTATTAGTAGTAATTACAGTGGTAGTAGTAGAAGTAGTATTAGTAGCCACAGAAGTAGTAATAGCAGAATTAGTAGTTGTAGTAGTTATACTAGTAGTAGGAGCAGTAGAAGTACCTGTAGTACAAATTTTAGCAATGGTAGTAGTAGTAGTAATAGTAGTAGTAGTAGTAATAGTAGTAGTAGTATTGGCAGTAGTTATTGTTGTTGTAGCAGCAGTAGCCACAGTAGTAGTAGTAGTAGTTGTTGTAGCAGTAGTAGCCACAGCAGTAATAGTAGTAGAAGCAGCAGTAGTTGTTGTAGTAGTAGCTGTAGCATTAGTAGTTCTTGCAGTAGTAGTAGTAGTTGTTGTTATTTTTATTGTTGTAGTAACAATTGCAATCACAGTAGCAGTAATAGTAGTTTTAGTAGTAGTAGTACTAGTAGTGGTAGTAGTAGTAGTATTTGTAGTAGTCGTAGTATTGGTAGTAGTAATAGTAGTAGTAGTAGTAGTATTAATAGAATTAGTAGGAGTAGGAGTTGTAGTAGTAGTTGTAGTAGTAGTAGTTATAGTTGAAGTAGTAATAGTAGTAGCAGCAGTAGTAGTAATAGTAGTTGTTGTAGTTGGTGTACTATTGGTAATAGTAATAGTAGCTGTAGTATTAGCAATAATAGAAGTAGTAGTAGGAGGAGTAGTAGTAGTAATAGTTGCTGTACTTGTAGTAGTAGAAGTTGTAGTAGCAGCAGTAGTACCAATAGTACTAGTAGTAGTAGCAGTAGTTGGTGTTGTTATAGTAGTAGTCGCAATAATAGTAATAGTAGTTCTAGTAGTAGTGCAAGTAGTAGTTGTTGGAGTTTTTATAGAAGCTGTAGGAGTAGTTGCAGGAGTAGCAGTAGAAGTAATAGCAGTGGTAGTAGTAATAGTAATATTGGTAGTAGTACTAGAAGTTGCAGTAGTAATCATAGTAGTGGTAGTTGCTGTAGTAGCAATAGTAATTGTAGTAGGAGTAGTAATGGTAGTCGTAGTAGTTGTAATAACTGTAGTTGGAATCGTAGTTATAATAATAGTAGTAGTAGTAGTAGTAGGAGTAGTAGCAATAGTGGTAGCAATAGTAATAGTAGCAGTAGCAGTAGCAGTAGTAGTAATAATAATAGTAGTAGTACTAATAGTAGTAGTAGTAATAGAAGTAGTACTATTAGTAATAGTTGTATTTGTAGAAGCTGTATTAGGAGTAGTAGTAGTAGAAGATGAAGAAGTAGTAGTAATAGTAGTAGAAGTAGTAGTAGTTGTTGTAGTAGGAGAATTAGTAGTCATAGTTTTTGTTCTTGTTGTTGTACTAGTGATAGTAGTTGTAGTACTAGTAGTGGTAGTAGGAGTTATACTACTAGTAGTAGCTTCAGTAGTAGTAACAGTAGTAGTAGCACTATCAGTAGCTATATTAGTAGCAACAGCCGTAACACTAGCAGCAGTAGTAGCAGTAGTAGTAGAAGTTGTAATTATAGTTGTTGTAGTAATACTAATAGTTGTAGTAGATGTAGTTGTAGTAGTAGATGGAGTAGTAGTAGTAGTACTAGCAAATGTAGTAGTTGTAGTGGTAGTAGTATTAGCAGCAGCAGTAGCAATAGTAGTAATAGTAGATGCAATATTAGTAGCAGTATTAGTAGTAGTAGTAGTTGGAATAGTAGTAGCAGCAGCAATAATAGTAGTTGTTGTTGTTGTAGTAGTAGTAGTAGAAGTACTGGCCGTAGTAGCAGTTGTAGTTGTTGCAGTAGTAGCAGTAGCAATAGTAGTATTGGGAGTAGTAGTAGTAGCAATAGTTTTCGTGGTAGCAGAAGTAGTATTAGTAGTAGTAGTAGTAGTAGCAGAAGAACTAGAAGTAGCAGTACTCGTAGTAGCAGTGATAGTTGCAGTAGTACTAGTAGTAGTAGCAGCAGCAATAGTAGCAGTAGTAGTAGTAGCAGATGTAGACATAGAAGTAATAGTAGCAGTAGTTGTAGTAGTAGGAGGAGTAGTAGTAGTAGTAGTCGTAATAATAGTAGTAGAAGTAGGAGTAATAGTAGTAGGAGGGCTATCAGAAGCAGTAGTTGAAGTAGCAGCAGCAGTAGTAGTAGGGGAAGTAGTAGTTGTTGTTATTGTAGGAGAATTGGTAGTAGTAGTAGTAATAGTAGTAGTAGTAGTAGTAATTATAGTAGTAGTACTAGCAGTAGTTGTAGTTGTAACAGTAGTAGTAGTAGTAGTCGTAGTAGTAACAATAGCAGTAGAAGCATTCATAGCAACATTAGTTGTAATAGAAGTAGTCGCAATAGTATAAGTAGTAGTAGTAATAGTGTTAGTAGTAGCGGCTGTAGTAGTAGTAGTAGTAGGAGGAGTAACAGTGTAGTAGCACTAGAAGCAGTAGCAATAATAGTAGTAGTTGGAGAAGTCGTAGTAGTAGTAGTGGTGGTAGCAATAGCGACAACAACTATAGTAGTAGCAGTAGTAGTAGTAACAGTAACAACAACAACAACAACAGTAGTCATAGTAGAGGTAGTAGTAGCGGTAATAGTGGTAGTAGTGTTAGTAGTGGTAGCAGCAGTAGCAGTAGCAGCAGTAGTAGTAATAATAATAATAATAATAGTAGTAGTAGTAGTAGAAGTAGCAGTAGTTGCAGAAGTAGTAGCAGTACCACTACTATGACTACTACTCCTACAACTACTCGTACTATTACTCCGACCATTACTAGTACTAGTACTACGACTACGACTACTACTACTGCTATTGCAACTGCTGCAGCTGCTACTTCTACCACTTCTGCTACTACTATTCCTTCTAATACTACTACTATTCCTTACATTCCCACAACTACTACTCCTACTGCTACTGCTATTTTTTACTACCACTACTACGACCACGGCTATTACTATTATTACTACTACTACTACTATTACTACTACTATAACAACAACAACAACAACTACTACTGAAACTACTACTCCTACTAGTACTGCTACACCTACTACCACCACCACTACTACTGCTACAGCTACTGCACCTACTCATGCTGTGACTACTACTGCTGTTAATACTACTGCTACTGCAGCTGCCAATATTACTACTACTTCTATTACTACCACTAATAGTACCAGTACTACTACTACTACATGTATTACTGCTACTAGACTACCACTACTACTACTACTACTACTATCATTACTACACTAGCTATTGCTGTTGTTGTTGCTACTACTACTACTACTACAACTAATACAATTATTACTACTAGACCTGCTACTGCTGCTGCTACTAGCACTACTACTACAACAAATACAACTATTACTACTACTCCTATTACTGCTACAACAATAACTACTACTATTGCTGCTACAACTATTCCTACCTCTACAACAACTACGACCACGACAACTACTCCTGCTGTTGCTACTAGTATAACTGCTGCTACTACTACTACTATTACTACTACTTCCACTGCTATTACTACTACTACTACGAATACTACGACAACAACAACAACAACTGCTATTACTACAAATCCATCTCCAACTCCTACTCCTACTACTACTCCTACTACTGCTTTTACTACAACTATTACTTCCACTATTGCTACTCTGATAAATGCTATTGCTAATACTACTGCTGCTACTCCTACAACCGCTAGTACTGCTACTACTGCAACTGCTATCAATATTATTACTACTGCCACAACTACTACTGCTAGTGCTACACCTACTACTACTTCTATTGCTACTACTACTACTACTACTACTATTACTACTATTATTGCTGTTGCTACTATTACTACTCCAATGACCACAACCGCAATAACAAGAACAACAACTATTATTACTACTACGACAACTAGCATTCCTACTCCTACTGCCAATACTGTTACTACTACTATTTCTATGACTACTACTACTTCTACTGCTACTCCTACTACCACTCCTACTACAACTGTTACTTCTACTATTGCAACAACAACTACTACTACTATCCTAGTTCTCCTATTCCTATAGCTACTACTACAACTACTTCTATTACTACCATTACTACTACTGCTTCTACTACTAATACTATTACTACTACTTCTACTACTACTACTTCTGCTACCACTGCCGCTACTACTACTACTATAGCAACAAATACTACTACAACTTCTGCTAGTATTCCTACTAGTATTGTACTACTGCTCCTACTAATCCTCTCCCATTACTACTACTGCTATTCCTACTCGAACTACTACTACTACCACAACTACTACTACTCCAACTACTGCTACTACCACTACTCCAACTATAACTACTCCTACCACCATACGTACTCTAACCCCTACTACTACTGCTACTGCTACTAATACTACTACTATTATTACACTTTCTACTACTACAACTTCCCCGACCGCTACTACTACTGCTACTATAGCTACAACTTTTACTACTACTAGTGCTGCTACCACTACTTCTAATACTGCTACTTCTGCCACAACTACATCTACTACTACTACTACAATTACTGATGGTGCTTTTCTTGCTACTTCTGCTACTACTACTCCGCCTACTACTGCAGCTACTACAACTCTTGCTCTTGCTGCTCCAGCTGTTCCTGCTACTATAGCAATGAGGGCTCCTATAACTCCAACTACTACTACTGCTACTACTGCTCCTACTGCTACTACAACTACTGCTCCTACTACTGCTACTACAACAACTGCTGCTACTACTACTAGTACTGCTACAGCTATTGCTACTGCTACTACTACTACTACTACTACTACTACTACTACTACTACTACTACTACTAATAGTACAACAACTACTACTGCTACTACTACCACTATGACTAATACTACTACTACTACTGCCGATGGTGCACCTGCTACTACGACTACTACTACTAAAACTACTAGTACTGCTATAGCTACTGCTACTACTACTGCTGCTACAACAACTGCTACTATTGTGGCTGCTGCTGCTACTACTACTACTTCTTCTTCTAATATTACCACCACTACTACTACTACGTTGACTACTCCTGCAACAACAACAACAACTACTCCCACTACAACTACTATAGCAAAAACAACTACTACTCCTATGACATCTACCACTACTACTGCTACTACTACATCAATTGCTGCTGCTACTACTACTACTACAACAACAACAACAACTGTTGCTGTTGCTGCAACCGCTACTACTAGTACTATTACTGCTACAACTATTGCTACTGTTACTGCTACTACTACTCCTTCCACTACTACTACTACTATTACTACTACTCCAACCCTAACTCCTTTACTGCTACTACTTCTACTACTACTTCGGCCACTACTACTACTAATTCTAATATTAGAATTATTACTACAACTGCTACTACTACAACAACTGCTACTACTTCTTCTACTACTGCTACTACTACTACTGCTGCTGTTGCTATTACCACAACAAATACTACTCCTACTGGTACTAGTACTAATCATATTACTACTGCTACTATTGCTACTGTTATTGCTGCTGCTACTACTACCACCACCACTACCACTCCTTTTAATAGTACTTCGCCTACTGCTGCTGCTGCTACTGCTACTACTACAACAACAATAACTACTACCCCTACTACTACTTGTACTACTAGTACAATTCCTACCACAAGTATGCCTACTACTACTGCTACGACTACTACTACTAATATTAACACTGCTACTAGTTCTAATCCTACTCCTACACCAACTCCTACTACATCTCCTACTACTACTCCTACTCCTACACCAATTGCTACTAATACTACTCCTACGACTACTACTACTACTGCAACAACCACTACTACTCCAACTCCTACTGCTACTATTACTACTACAACTACTACTGCTGCTGCCGTTGCTACTGCAACAACCACTTCTATACCAACTGCTACTCTTACTATTGATACTACTACTATTTCTACTACACAACAATAACAATAACTACTACTACTACAATTACCATTTCTACTACTAGTGCAATTGCTACTATTACTACTCCGACCACTACTAGTACTAATACTACTGATACTACCAACACTCCTACTTCTACTACTACTACTCCTCCTCCTCCTCCTCCTCCTCCGGCAACCAATTTGACTACTACTCCTAACACTCCTATGACTTCTACGACTACTACTCCAACTACCACTACTACTACTACTACACTCCTTCTCCTCCTTCGCATGCTCCACTTTGTACTACTATTGCTACTATTACTACTATTACTACTACTACTTCTACTGCTACTACTATTATGACTACTACTACTACTACTACTACAACAACAACAATAACTACTACTACTACTATTGCTGCTACTACTACTACTACTACTACCGCCACTACTATAGTACTAGTACTACTACTCCTACTACCACTACTACAACTACTGCTACTACTACTAATACTACTACTACTGCTACTCCTACTACTACTACTACTTCTAAGACTACTACAAGATTACAACTAGTACAACTGCTTCGACTACTACTCCTTCCACTACTGCAACTACTACTATTATGAATACTACTACTGCGACTACTTCTAATGTTGCTGCTGATGCTACTACTAGCACTAATACTACTACTACTACAACTACTACTCCTACTACTTCTCCTACTACTGATACTGCTACTCCTCCTCCTACTACTACTACAACTACAACGACTCCTACTCCAACTCCTACTACTACCACTAATATAAAACAACAACAACAACTACTACTACTACTACTCCGACTACCACTCCTAATAATACAACTACTACTACTTCAACTACTACTAGAAGTGCTACTACCACTACCAATATTCCAACTAGTATTACTCCTACTGCTACTTCTACTCCAACCACTATTACTACTACTGCTGCCACTAGTACCACTACTACACTTAGTACTACCACTACCACTACTACAACTACAACTATTACTACAACTGCTACAACTTCTGCTACTACTACAATAACTACTTCTACTACTACCACCACTACTACTACCACCACTAGTACTACTCCAACTACTACTACAGCTACTATTACTACTGATCGTGTTGCTATTGCTACTTCTGCTTCTAGTATTCCTACCACCGCTACTACTGCTGCTGCTTCTATTACCAATACTACTACTTAGTATACTACTTCTGCTATAACAACTACTGCTACTGATACTACTACAACTGCTAGTATTACTACTACCGCTACTACTACTATTACTACAACAACTATGACTACTACTACTACGACTACTACTACAAGTACTACTACTACTACTACTATTACTACTACTACTACTACTACTATTACTACTACTACTACTACTACTACTAACACGGATACTGCTACTACTATTATTACTACTACTACTACGTCTTCGCCTCCTACTACTACTTCTGCTACTACTACATCAACAACTACTAATATTATTGCTACTACTACTGCTGCAGCCACAACAACTACTGCTACTACAATGACCACTATTACAACTGCGACTACTACTTCTTCTACTACTACTACTACCACTATTATTGGTAATACTACAACTTCAGCAACTACTTCGACTAGTACTTCTACTTCTACTACTACCACAGCTACTACAAAAATTCCAGCCACTACTACTACTACTACTGTACTATGGATACTACTACTTCTACAACTGCTGCTGTTGCTACTACTAATGCTATTACAACTACTACTACTACTACTGTTGCTAACGTTACTACTACTACTATCACTATTACTGCTCCTGTTACTACTACTAATGCGACAACTACTATCACTACTACTGCTGCTACTATTACTAGCATTTCTTCTTCTACTACTACTTGTGCTACTTCTACAACTACTGCTACTACTACTGCTGCTACTACTACTACTGTTGTTGCCACAACTACGAGTACAACTACTACTACAAACCGTAGCTACTGCAGCTTCGATTGCTACTACTACTGCTTCTGTAACTACTACTGCTACTAATATTATTACTATTACATCTACTACTACTGCTACTATTACTACTATTGCTAATACAACAACAACTAGTGCGGCTGTTGCTGTTATTGCTACTAATACAGCTTCTACTAAAACTACTACTACTACTACTACTACTACTAACACTACTACTTCTACTACTACTACTACTACTACTAATCCTACTACAACAACTGCTACTGTTGCTGCCACTACTGTTGCTGCTACTGCAACTAATACTACAACGCCTACTACTTCTCCTCCTACTACTACTACTACAACTACTACTTCTGCTACTACTACAATCAATACTTCCATTACTACTATTGCTACTCCTACTAAAACTACTATTGCTACTACTACTACTCCTACTACTACTACTAATAATTATACTACTACCGCTACTACTACTATTTCCACTACTACAATTCCTACTGCTATTACAATAATAACTACTACTACTGCAGTTGTTGTTGCTACTACAATACTGTGATAGCTACAACTACTAGCATTGCTACTACTCAAACAAGTACTACTACTTCCACTACAACAACTACTCCCACTGCTACTACTACTACTACTGCTGCTACTATAACTACTACTTCTACAACTGCTACTGCTACTACAACTCCTCCTACTACTCCTACTGCTAATACTTCTACTACGACTACAACTATTGCAAATACTCCTATTGTTGCTACTGTTGTTGTTGCTGCTACTACTACTACTACTACTTCCCCTACTGCTACTACATCAACTGCTACTAATACTATTACTACTAATACTACTACTACAACAACTACTACTACTGCTACTGCTACTGCTACTACTACCACTACCCCTACTACTACAACTACCTCTACTATTACAGTGACAACTTCTCCTACTTCTGTTGCTACTCCTACTACTACAATTACACCTACAGCGGCTACTACTACTACCACTATTGCTCCTACTACTACTCCTATTCTTACACCTACTCCTCCTATTCCTACTTCTACTAATACTACTACTACAACTATTACTACTACTTCTACTACTCCTTCCACTTCGACTACTACTACTACTATTTCTACTAGTGCTGCTGCTACTACTACTACTGCTGCTATTTCTACTAGTGCTGCTACTGCTGCTCTTACTACAGCAACAATAACTACTACTACTACAACTACCACTACTACTATTTCTACTACTACTACTACTACAAATAACAGTATAACTCCTGGTACTACAACTACTATAACTACTACTACTACTAAAACAAATACAATGACAACAATAACAACTACTACTTGTAGTACTGCTACTACTGTTGCTACTACTACTACTACTACTTCTACCCATATGACTACTACTACTACTACTACAACCATTGCTACTACTATAACTACTACTACTTCTACTACTACTACTACTTGCATAACTACTACTACCGCTACTACTACTACTATGACTCCTACCGCTAGTACTACTACT
The DNA here is from genome assembly GCA_005019695.1 of Trichopus zeylanicus subsp. travancoricus. NCBI lineage: Eukaryota > Viridiplantae > Streptophyta > Magnoliopsida > Dioscoreales > Dioscoreaceae > Trichopus > Trichopus zeylanicus. Next base: position 17,075 of record RXID01016701.1, read on the forward strand.
ATTACTACTACAACAACAACTACTAATTCCCCAACTGCTACTATTGGTAGTGCTACTAATTCTACAACAACTTCTACTAGTACTGCTATTACTTCTTCAGCTGCTACTACTACTACTACTATCACTACCACTTCTGCTACTACTGCTACTACTTCTATTGCTACTGTTACTACTACTACTTCTACTTCTACTTCTACTACTTCTACTTCTACTTCTACTACTACAGCTACTTCTACGACTACTGCTACTATTACTATTACTACTACTCCTATTACTACCTCTACTACTGCTATAACTACTACTGCAGCTACTACTTCTGCTACTACTACCATTACTACTAGTACTACTACTGCCACTACTTCTACTACTCCTGCTTTTGCTACTAATAATACTACTACTACCACCACTACTACTGATGCTGTTGCTGCTACTACCACAGCGACTACTGCAACTACTACCACTGCTATTGTTGCTACTGCTATTGCGACTATTACTACTGCTACAACTACTACTACTCCTTTTGCAACTACTATTATTGCTACTACTACTTCTGGTACTAATGTTGCAACTACTATTATTGCTACTACCACTACTTCTGCTGCTGCTACTACCACTACGGCTAGTGCTACTACAACTATTATTACTACTGTGTCTGCTACTACTACTACAACTGCTGCACCTGCTACTACTACTACTACTGCTGCTGCTACTACTACCACTACTACAACTAGCACTACTATTGTTGCTGCTATTGTTGTTGTTGCTTCTACTATAACTACTTCTCCTATAACTACTACTACTATTATAATGACTACTGCTACTACTAGTACTACTAGTACGACTGCTACTACTTCTGCTACTACTACTGTTATTACTATTGCCACTACTGCTACTACTACAACGACAACTACAAGTTCTACTACAACTACTACTAATACTACTGTAACTGCTACTACTACTCTTACTATGGCTACTGTGACTTCTACCTCCACTGCTACAACAATTGCTACTACTGCAACCACTATAGCTACTACGGCTACTACTTGTGCTACTGCTACTACTCTTACTATTACTATTGCTACTACCGCTATTACTACTGCCACTACAATAACAACTACTACAACTACTACTGCTACTACTAATACTACTACTAGAGTTGTTGGTATTATTGCAACCACTACTACTATGACTACGATTTCTCAAACTACTATTACTACCGCCAGAATTGCTAACACAATTACTACTACTACCACCGCCAGAACCGCTACTACTACTATTACAACAACTGCTGCTACTATTACTTCTTCTGCTATTGTTACTACTACTACTACTACTACTATAACTATTGTTACAACTTCTGCTACAACTACTATTACTACTACTACTTCTTCTTCTTCTTCGTCTACTTCTTTTTCTTCTTCTTCTTCTTCGACAATAACAACAACTACTACTTCTCCTACCACTGCTGCTACTACTACTATAACAACTACAACTACCGATACCACTTCTACTATTGTTACTGCTGCTGCTATTGATACTACTACTACAACTACTACTACAACCACTACTACTACTACTTCTATCACTATAGCTACTACTACTATTGGCACTACTACTGTCGCTACTACTGCTACTACTACTGCTACTACTAATATGGCAACTACTACTACAACAGCAATAACAACTCCTACCACTACTTCTACTGCAACTACTACTACTCCTCCTCCTAATACTACTTTTGCTACTATGGCAACTATTGCTACTACTACTACTACTACTGCTATATTGCTACAATTGCAACTCCTCCAACTGCTGCTACTACTACTACTCCAACTACTACTACTACTAATACTAATACTTCAACCACTACTACTACTACTGCTGCTACTAATCCTTCTTCTAATCCCACCACTACTTCTGCTACTACTAGTGTAACAAATACTAATGTTATTACTACTACAACAACTACCGCTACAACTAATACTACGACTGCTGCTACTACTATTACTACTACTGCTACTAGTTCTTCTACTACTACTACTTTTATTATTACTACTACTTCTACTTCTACAACTACTACGACTACTACGACTACTACTACTTCTACTATTGCTACTGCTACTACTACAACTGCTGCTAATACTACTACTACTACTACTACTACTATGACTACTACTACTGCTACTACTACTGCTGTTGCTAGTACCACTGGTACTATTACTACTACTACTATTGCTGCTACCACTGCCACTGCTCTCACTACTAATACTACAATCACTACTAGTGCTACAGCTACTACGAGTACTATTGCTACTATTACTTTTGATACCTCTAGTATAACTACTTCTGCAATGACTACTAGTAGCACTATTGAAGCAGTTAGAGCTAATATTACTACTACCACTATAACAACAACTACTACTTGTTCTAAAACTACTACAATTAAAGCTACTATTGCTGCAATTGCTACTAATATTGCTTCTACTACTACTATTGCTACTTCTAGAGCTACTCTTACTTTTGCTACAACTACTGCTATTACTACTACTGCTACTATAACTACTGTTGCTACTAATACGCTACTACTATAACCATTACTACTACTACTGCGATTGCTACAACTACTATTGCTACTACTAATACAACTAATACAACTATAACTACTGCAGCTGCCATTACTACTACTACTACTACCACTTCTCCTACAATAACAACTACTATTACTTCTTCTATTATTGCTACTACTACTACTGTTGCTACTACTACTTCTCCTATTGTTGCTACTACTACTGCTACTACTACCTCTATTACTATGGCTACTACTACTACTATAGTTGCTTCTCCTACAACTACTGCTACTACTACTAAGCTGTTTCCTTCTACTGCAACTACTACTTCTACTCCTAATACAACTACAGCTACTATTGCTACAACTCTAGCTTCTACAACTGGTACTACTATCGATGCTACTACTGTTAGTACTACTGCTGCTGCTGCTAGTACTACTGCTACTGCTGCTAGTACTACTGCTACTACGACGCTTACTACTACTACTACAACTTCTGCTACTACTACCGCTACTGCTACAACAACTACTACTGCTACTACTACTTCTTCTCCTCCTACTACCATGACTGCTATTACAACTACTCCTACTACTACTACCACGAGTATTGCTACTACTGCTTCTACATCTACTGCTACTATTACTACCACTACTACTACCACCACTACTACTACTACTACTACTGCTACAATTACTACCACAACAACTACTACAGCTACTACTGCTTCTACTATTACTGCTACTTTTACACCAAATGCAACTACAACTACCACTGCTACTTCTAGTGCTACTGTTACTACTCTTGCTACTACTACTGCTATTGCTAGTGATGCTACTACTATTACTTGTACTACTTTTGGTACTACTACTGCTAATGCTACTACTACTACTACCACCACTACTACTACAACTACTGCTACAATGGCTACTTCTACTACTACACCTACGACTACTACTACTACTACTACAACAACAACTATGAGTAATACTGCTACTACTACTACTACTTATGCTACGAAAATACTACTACAACTAATACTATCACTAAAATACTACTATTAATAATACTACTACAACAACAACTACTACTACTTCTTCTACTACTAATAGCTGCTACAACAACTACTACTCCTAGTACTATTACTGCTTCAACTAATATTGCTACTGCTGCTGCAATTACTACTACTACTACAATACTACTATAAATACTGTAGTTGCTATTACTACTACTACTGCAACTACAACAATAACTACTCCTACTACCGCTTCTCCTACAATAACAACTACTATTACTTCTCCTACTATTGCTACCACTACTACTTCCACTGCTGCTACTCCTACTTCTACCACTACTACTGCTACTACTAATTCTATTACTATGGCTACTACTACTACAACAACTATTGCTACTACTACTGCTGCAGCTACTACTATAGCTACTCCTACTAAAATGCTTACTTCTATTGCTACTACTACTTCTACTCCTATATAACTACGGATAGTATAGCTACTACTCTTGCTTTTACTACTTGTACTACTACTGATGCTATTACTACTACTACTACTACTGCTACTGCTACTACTACTACTACTGCAGCTGCTGCTGCTACAACTACCCCTACTTCTACTATTTCTCTGACTACTACTACTACTGCTATTACTACTACTCCTACTACTATTACTGTGACTATTGCTACTACTGCTTCTACTTCTAATGCGACTATTACTACTACTACTACTACAACTACAATTACTACTACAACTACTACTACAGCTACTACTGCTACTAATAGTGGTATTGCTACTACTCTTGCTGCTACGACTGCTACTGCTACTGATGCTTATACTTCTTCTACTACTACTACTACTAAGACTGCTACTACTGCTACTAATACTACTATTACTAACACTACTACTAATACTACTACTACTACTAATACTACTATTACTAACACTACTACTAATACACTGCTACAACTACTTCTATGACTGGTGCTGCTACTGTTGCTGCTGCTCCTACTAAAACAACTAATCCTACTTCTCCTACTATTACTACTAATGCAACTACTACTACTGCTACTACTACAACTACAACTACTATCGCTACTATTGCTGCTACTACAACTACTATAACAATTACAATTGCTACTACTGCTAATACTACTACTACTACTAATATTGCTACTACTGGTACAGCTACCACTATTTCAAGTACAACTACTACTACTAGTACTTCAACACTACGACTACTCCTACTGGCTACGACTCTTACTACTCCTACAGCTACTACTACTACTACTTCCTGCTGCTAAGTGCTAATGCCGCTGACAACTGCTACTACTATAACAACGACAGCTACTAGTGTTACAACTAGTTGCAAGTGCTTACTATTTCAGTTACTACTATTATGACATACTACTGCTACAAATAACTACGACGAGTACAAACTGTCCTATTACTACTACTACTACAACTACCCTAACTGCTGCTACGACTAGTAATACTACTACTACTACGACTACTACTACTACGACGACTCTTTCTTACTACGACTATTCTACTACTACTAATACTAGTACTAATACTTCTACTAATACTACTACTGTTGTTTTTGGTGTTGTTGCTACTACTACTATTACAACTACTATTATTGTTGTTGTAGTTGCTACCACTATTACTACTACTACGACTTCTACTACTACTACCACCAGCACTAATACTACTACTACTGCTAACACTATTACTACTACTACTGCTTCTATATCTACTATTGCTACTGCTACTGCTACAATTACAACTAAGGCAGCTACTCATGGTTCTACTGCATTGGATACTACTAATACTACTACTATTGCAACTACTTCTACAACTAGTACTACTATTATAACTAATACTACTACAACTACTACTGCTGCTACTACTACTACTTCTCCTACAATAACAACAACAACTACTTCTCCTCCTACTACTACTACAGTTGGTACAGCTAAGAATAGAGCTATTAGTACTGCTACATCTACTACTGCTACTGCTGTTATTACATCTATCGCAACTACTGCTACTACTACTCCTCCTCCTACTACTCCTACTGCTACTATGACTTCTGTTATAATATCTACTACTACTGCTACTGGTAGTACTACTACTACTGCTTCTACTATTTCTACTACTACAACAACAACTACTACTACTACTCCTACTTCTACAGTTGCTACTACTACTCCTACTAGTACCATTTCTATTACTATGGCTACCACTACTACTGCTACTACTACGACAACAACTACTACTACTACTACTAGTACTACTACTACTCTAATTACTTCTACCGCTACTACTACTTCTACTCCTAATACTACAATTGCTACAACGGTAACTACTACTACTACTACTATTAGTACTGCTACTACTTATCCTAAAATAGCTACAACGACTACTATCTACTACTACTACTACAGCTGCTGCTACTACTACTGCAACTACTACTGCTACTGTTGATAGTACTATCCCTCCAACTACTACTACTACTACTAATACAACTAATACTGCTTCTTCGACTACTACTACTTCTACTACTACTATCGCAACTATTACTAATACTATTACAACAACTACAACTACTGCTATAACAACAACTGCTGCTGCTATTACAATCATTACTACGACTGCTACTATGCTACAATTGTTACTAGTACAAATGCTACACTACTACTACTACTGTTATTGTTAAGACTACTACGACTATGATTAAAACAATTGCTACTACTACTGCTAGCGCTACCACTATTTCTATTATTGCTACTACTACTGCTGCTATTGAAAATGCCGCTACTATTTCGGCAAATACTACTCTTCCTTCTACTATTACTACAGCTACTACTTTGGCAACTACTACTACTGCCACCCCTACTAATACTGTAGTTGCAACTACTACTAATGCTACCACTAGTATTGCTACTACTACTACTATTATTACTACTAATATTACTACTACTTCTACTACTACTTCTACTAGTATTGCTCCTACTACTGCCACTGCTACTACTGCTGCTACTAGTACGACTACTACCATGACTACAACTACTATTGCTGCTGCTACTAATACTACTTACACTACTTCACCTACTATTACTACTACTACTACTATGACTAATACTACTTGTACTACTAACACTACTGCTACTACTCATGCTGCCTCTACTGCTGCTACTTTTGCTACCACTGTTATACAACAACAACTACTAATACCACTGCGACAACTACCACCACTACACCTACTGCTACTACCGCTACTTCTACAACTACTCCTACTACTACTACTCCAACTACTACTACAACTATTCCTACTACTACTAATACTAATACTACAACTACTACTTCTGCTACTATAAATACTACTACAACAAATACTACAACTATAATACAACTATTACTAATACTACTATCACTAGTACTAACAATACTACTACTACTTCTGCTACTACTATTGCCACTACTACTGCTACTACTACTGCTACTACTACTATGACGACTACTACTGCTAATTCTTCTGCTACTACTAACATGATAACTACTTCTCCTATTGCTACTACTTCTTCTACTATTACTGCTACTACTATTACTGCGACAATGGCTACAACTACTACAGCTACTACTACTACTACTACTCTGACTGCTGTTGCCGATAGCATAGATACTACCACTATAATTGTTGCCGCTACAGCTGCTACCACTCCTACGACTACTATTATAGCTATTGCTACTCATAATACCACACCTAGCACTACTACTTTTCTTACACCTATTCCTACTACAACTCCTACTCCTACTGCTACTAGTATTATTATTAGTACTACTAATACTTTTGCTACTACTACTACTACTATTACTCCTATTACTACTTCTACTACTACTACTACTACTATTGCTACAACTCTAGCTACTACTTCTACTATGGCAACTATTATTACTACTAATTCTACTTCTACTACTTCTGGTACTAGGACTACTACTACAACAACTTCTACGGCTACTACTACAACTGACGCTCCTACTACTACGGCTACAACTATGACTACGACTACTCCTACATCTACTACTATTGCAACTACTATTGCTATTATTACGGCTAATGCTACTTCTACTACTACTACAACAACAACAACTCCTGTTACTGCTAATACTACTGCTAGTACTACTACTACTACTTTGACAACTACTACTCCTACTGCTACTATTACTACTACTCCTCCCCCTCCTCCTACTACAACTACTGTTGTTATTGCTACTACTACTACTATCACTACACCTACTACTAGTACTACTACCACTACTAGTACTACTACTACTATAGTACTTGTTCTACTACTGCTAATACTGCTTCTACTACTATTACCTCTCCCACTACTATTACAACTGCTGCTACTTCTATTACGACTATTACTACTACTCCTACTAACATGACTTCTTCTACCACCATCACAGCTACTACTAATAGTAGTACTACAACTATTACTACTACTACTACTACTACTTCTATTACCATTGCACTACAACTACTACTTCTGCTACTAGTACTACTATTTCTACTACGACTTCTACTGCTACCGAAGCCACCACAGCCACTACTATTATTGCTACTACAATAGCTATTACTACTACAACTACTACTACTATTGCCACTATTACAATGGCTGCTGCTCCTACACCTACTACTGGTACTACTACTGCTGCTACAACCACAACAACAAGTACTGCTACTGCTACTGTTGCTACTACTCTTACCACCACTACTACTACTACAACAACAACAACAACAACAACTACTACTACTACTACTATGACTATTACTGCTACTACAACAATAACAACTACTACTATAACCACTACAACCACTGCTGGTGCTCCAACTACTAAAGCTACTACAACTACTTATACTTCTACTGCTACTACTACTACTCCTACTACTGCTACTAAAGCTCCAACTATTACTACCACTCCTACTTCTACTAGTTCTACAACTACTAGTACTTCTAGTCATACTGCTACTTCTACTACTACTACTAATATTGCACCTATTCCAGTTGCTATTACTACTTGTGCTACTCTTACTGATACTACTACTGCTACTGCTGCTACATCAACTACCACAATGACTACTAGAACTACTACTACCACTACTATGATGACTACACTACTGCTACTAAAGCTACTACTATGACTACTACTACTACTATGACTACCGCTACAACTATTACCACTACTCCTACTACTATGACTACTACTGCTACTACTACTATGACTACAATTTCTACTACTGCTACTAGTACTACTACATCTCCTACTACTACTACTTCTTCTACTGCAACTACTGCTACTGCTTCTACTACTACTACTATGGTTGCTACTACTGCTGCTACTACTACTATAACTACAATTACTTCTGCTAATTCTGCTATGAATACTACTACTACAACTAGTACTAACTCTCCTACTCCTACTACTATAGCACCTAGTACTGCTACTGCTACTTGTACTTCTACTACTACTGTAACCACTACAGCTACTACTGATATTCCTACCATAGCTGCTACTACTACTTCTACTACTAGTGCATCTATAATTATTGCTCTTGCTACTACTCCACTACTCTTGCCGCTATAACTATTTTTACTACTACTGCTACTACTTCTGCCGCTACTACTACAACTAATTCTACGACTCCAATTATTTCTATTGCTAATACTAATTCTATAACTACTTTTTGTGCTACTACTACTACTACTACCAACACTACTACAACTGCTAGTACTACTACTGCTACTAATACTATGACTGCTACCACTACTGCAGCTACTAATATACTGCTACTAATAATATTACTACTTCTCCTATCACAACTACCTCTTCTACTACTACTACTACCACTAATATTGCTACTTGTACTAGAAGTCCTACTGCAACTCCTAGTTGGCTACTATTACTACTGATACTACCACTACAACTACTGCTGCAACACCTAGTTCAACTACTATTGCTAATACTACTACCACTACTGCTAGTAGTACTAGCAACAGTAGTAGTGGTATCAGTAGTACTAGTTGTAGTAGCACCACCAACAGCTGTAGCAGCAGTAGTAGTAGTAGCAGTAGCAGCAGTAGTAGTAAAAGTAGTAGTAGTAGTTGTAGCAGTACTAGTAGCAATAATTGTAGTATTAGCAGTAGTACTAGTAGTAGCAGTAGTAGTTATTATAGTACTAGTATCAGTAGTGGTAGCAATAGTAGTAGTTACTATAGTAGTAGTAGAAGCAGCAGTAGTTATTATAGTAGTAGCAGTAGCAACATTAGTACCCATAGTAGTGTAAGTAGTAGTAGTAGTAGCTATAGAAGTAGTAGTAGGAGAGGTTGTAGGAGGAGTAGCAATAGTAGCCACAGCAGCAATAGTAGTAGTAGTTGTTGTGTAGTAGTAATAGTAGTAGTAGTAGTAATTGTTGGAGGAGTAGCAGTAGCAGCAGTAGTAGTAGCAGCAGGAGCAGCAGTAGTAATAGTAGCAAGAGTAGTGCCACTGGTAGTAGTAGCAGTAGTGGTAGAAGTACTAGTAGTATTAGTAGTAGTAGTAGCAGCGGTAGTAGTAGCGATAGTAGTAGCAGTAGTTATAGTAGTAGGAGTACTAGGAGGAGTAGGAATAGTAGGAGTAGTAGTAGTAGCAGTAGTAGGAGTAGTAGAAGTAGTAGTAGTAATAGTAGTAGTAGTAGTATTAGTAGTAGTATTAGTAGTAGTAGTAGGAGCCACAGTAAAAGTAGTGGTTGTAGTATTAGTTATAGTAGTAGTAGTAGTAGTAATGTAGTATTTGTAGCAATAGTAGTAATAGTAGAGGTAGTTGTTGTAGTAGTAGTAGTAGCAGTAGTAGTAATAGTAGCGGGAGTAATAGTAATAGTAGTAGCAGTAGTAGTAATTATAGTGTTAGTAGTAGTAGTAGCAGCAATAGTGGTAGTAGTAGTTGCAGAAGTAGTAGAAGTAGTAGTAGTACCTATTGTTGTTGTTATTATTATTGTTGTAGTAGTAGTAGCAGGAGTAGTAATATTAGTAGTTATAGTAGTAGTAGTAGTAGCAGTAGTTACAGTAGGAGTAGCAACAGCAGCAGTAGAAGCATTAGTTGTAGTAGTAGTAGTAGCAGCTGTAGTAGTAGTAGTAGAAGCAATAGCTATAGTGGTAGTAGTAGATGTTGTAGTAGCACTAGTTATAGTAGTAGTAGTAGTGCTAGTAGCAATAGTAGCAGTTGTGGTAGTAGTAGTAGTAGTAGCCGTAGAAGTAGTACTAGTAGCAAAAGTAGAAGCAACAGTACTAGTAGCAATAGAAGTAGTAGCAGTAGTAATATTTGCAATATTAGTAGTAGCGATAGTAGCAGTAGGAACAGATGTAATAGTAGTAGTAGTAGTAGTAGTAGTAGTAGAAGTTATAGTTATAGTAGTAGTAGTAGATGTTGTTATTAAAGTAGCAAAGTATTAGTTGTTGTAGTAGTAGAAGCTGTAGAAGTAGAAGTAGTAGATGCAGTAGTAGCAGTAACAATGGTATTAGAAGTAGTACTAGTAGTAGTAGCCACAGAAGTGGTAGTAGTAGCAGTAATAGTAGTAATGGTAGTAGTAGTAGTAGAAGTAGAAGTTGTAATAGTTCTAGTAGAAGTAGCAGTAGTAGCAGTAACAGTGGTAGTAGTGTTAGTAGTAAAAGTGGTAGTTGTTGTAGTATTAGAAGTAGTAGTAGTGGTTGTACTACTAGTAGTAGTAGCAATAGTGTCAGTAGAAGTAGTAGTAGTAGTAGTAGTAGTAGTAGTAGTAGTAGTAGTAGTAGTAGTAGTAGTAGTAGTAGCAGCAGCAGTAGTAGTAGTAGTATGAGCAGCAGCAGTAGTATTGGCAGAAGTAGTAGTAGTTATTATTGTAGTAGTAATAATAGTAGTAGTAGTATTAGTATTAGTAGTATTCATAGTGGAAGTTGTAATAGCAGTTTGAAAAGTAGTAGCAGAAGTAGTAGTAGTAGTAGTGGTAGTAGTAATAGTAGTAGCAGTAGTAGCAGCACTAGCCATCGAAGTAGTTGTAGTAGTACCTGAAGTAATAGCCGTAGTAGCAGTCGTAGTAGTAGCTGTCATAGCTATAACTGCAGCAACAGTAGTAGAAGTTGTTGCAACCATAACTGTAGTAGTAGTTGTTGTTGTGTAAGTAGTAGCCGCTGGAGTAGCAACAGCAGTAGCGGTAGTAGTAGTAGTTTAAGTAGCAGAAGTAGCAGCAGCAGCCATAGTAGTAGGAGTAGCAGAAGTTGTACCAGTAGCTGTAATAGGAGTAGTAGTAGTAGAAGTGGTGGCATTGCTAGAAGCTGCAGCAGTAGTAGTAGCTGTAGTTGTACGAGGAGTAGTAGTAGTTGTTGTTATTGTTGTAGCAGTAGCATTAGCCATAGCAGCAGTAGTAGTAGCGATAGCAGCAGTAGTAGCAGCACTAGTAGTAGTTGTAGTTGTAGTAGTAGTTATAGTAGCAGTAGCAGTAGTAGCTATAATAGCGGTAATAGTAGCAGATGTTATAGTAGTATTAGTTGTAGCAGCCATAGCAATAGTTGTAGTAGAAGTAGTAGTAGTAGCAGTATTTATTGATGTAATAGTAGTAGCAGTAGTAGTTGTAATAGTAGTAGTAGTAGTAGCAATAGAAGAAGCAGTTGCAATAGAAGTAGTTGTAGAAGTAGTAGTAGCAGTAGCAATAGTAGAAAAAGTAGCAGTAGCAATTGTAGTAGTAGTAGTTGTTGTTCTACTACTGCTTCAGCTACTACTATTACTGCTACTACTGATGCTGTTGCTGCTGCTGTTGCTACTGCTGCTACAACTACTTATGCAACTACTGCTACTGCAACTACTGTTGCAGCTGCAGCTAACGCTACTACTACTACTACTACTAACACAACCACTACTATCACCACCACTATTACTCCTATCACTATGACTACAACTGCTACTACGCCTACTATGACTACTACCACTTCTGCTACTTCTACTGCTCCTAGTAATACCAGTACTATAAGAACTGCTATTACTGCTCCTAGTACCACCCGCACAACTATTCCTACAGCTGCTACTACTACAACAACAACAACTACTACTACTCATAGTACCACTCGTACTCCTATCCCAACTACTACCACTACTAATAGTACTACTACTCCAACTCCTACTACTGCTACTATGAATACTCCTGCTAGTACAACTACTACCACTCCAACTCTCACTCCAACTACTACATCGACTGCTACAATTACTAGTACTACAAAGGTACTTTAAGCTCTACTACTACTTCTACAATTTCTACTAGTACTACTTTTATTACTGTTACCATTATAACTACTACAACAGCTATTACTGCTACTACTGCTATTGCTACTGTGACTACTACTACTACTACTACTATTACTACTATTACCACTATAACTAAAACTACTCCTATTACTACTACTACTACTCCTACTGCTGTTGTGACTACTACTACCACTACTTCTATAACTTATACATCTGCTACTACTATTCCTAAAATTACTCTTACCACTACTACTACTGCTACTACTACTACTGGTACTACTATAACAACAACTACTACTACTGGCACAACTGCTACTACAACTACTCCTTCTACTACTACTACTACTACTACTACAACTATTACTACTACTCCCACACCTACTTCTACTCCTACTTTACCTCTGACTACTACGATACCTACTATGACTACTACTACCAGACTACTACTACTACTACTACTACTATAACTGCTCCCACTACAGCGATTACTACTCCTACTACAACTCCTACTCCTACTCCCATTACTACTACTACTTCTCCTCCTACTACTACTACTAGTAGTAGTACTACTACTACAACTACTACTAGTAGTAGTACTACTACAACTACACAATCTCTTACTCTTGCTACAAATACTACACCGACTCCTACAACTTCTACCACTACTCCTACTACTACTACTACTACTACTACTACTACTACTACTACTACTACATCTACTATTACTACTACTACTCCTACTCCTACCTCTACTACTCCTCCTACTACTAATTCAACTACTACAACTGCTACTAATACTATTACCTTGATTGCTACTACAATTATGACAACAACAACAACTACTATTACTACAACAACAAGTACAACTTCTACAACCTCTCCAACTACTACTGCTACAACTACTATTACTACTACTTCTACAACGGCTACTACTGCTACACTTCAAATACTACTTCTAAAACTACTACTATGCTATTACCACTACTATTGGTGCTACTACTATTTTGGCAACTGCTGCAACTGCTACTGCTACTACTTCTACAACTGCTACTACTATTGTTGCAGCTACTGGTACAACTACTACAACAACAACTACTACTATTACTACTATTATTGCCACAACTTCTACTACCACTACTAGTACAATAACTACTACTACTACTGCTACTACTACTACAACTACTACTTTTACAACTACTACTACTTCATCTAATACATCTACTACTACTATTACTAATATTGCTACTACTACAACTACTACATCACTATTACTACCACTACTATTGCTACTACAATTACTACTACACTACTACTGCTGCTACTACTACTACTTCTTCTTGTACTACTACAATAACTGCTATTACAATGTTGTTGCTTCAACTACTACGACTACTCCAAGTACCACTACTACTTCTGTTACTACTACAACTGCTGCTACTGCTACTACTACTACTACCGCTACTACTACTACTCCAAGTACTATGCTTCTTCTACTGCTACAAGTACTAGTACCACTACAACTACAACAATGACTACTACTATTACTTCCCCTACTACTACTGCTACTACAACTACGACTAGTACTAGTACAACAATTACTACTGCTGCTACTACTACTACTACTACTACTACTACTACGACTTCTTCTACTATGGATAATCTAGCTACTATTCCTACTATTACGACTACTCCTGCTATTGCTACTACTGCCAATACTACTACTCCTGCTACTACTACTGCTACTACTACCCCTACTAATGCTACCACTACAACAACTAATACTACTACTATTACTACTACTACCACTGCTACTAATGCTGCTACTGCTGCTAATACTACTACTACTACTACTACTACTACTATTACTATAGCTACTACTACTACCACTCACTACAACTACTACTACTACTTCTATTACTACTACTGCTACTCCTAATACTACTACTGTTACTACGGCTACTACTGTTACTCCCTCTACAACATCAAATACTGCTACTACAGCTACAGCCACATCTGCTACAACTCCTACTACTATTACCACTCCTACTACTTCTGCTCTTACTACTACTGCTGCTACTATTGCTACTACCACTACTCCAACTTCTACTACTACCTCTAATTCTACTCCTACTGCTGCTATTGCGACTACTACTTGTTCTCCTACTACTACTAGTACTACAACAACTACTACGGCTACAATGACTACTGCTACTACTATAGCTACTACTACCGCTACTACTGCCACAACAACTACTAATACTTCTACTACACTACTACTACTACAATTGCAACATTTTGTGCTAGCACTACTATTGTTGCTACTACTACTGCTACTGCGGCAGCTACTATTATTATTATTACTACTATTGCTACTAGTACTACAACAACTACTACTTCTCCCATGACTATTTCTACTACTATTATTGCTATAACTACTACTACTACAACTACAACTTCTTTCAATTTTGCTACTACTATTACTACAAGTATTACTACTAGTGCTTCTACTATGACTACTACTACTACAACTGCGGCTACTAATACTACAACTACTAGGACTGCAACTACTACTACTTCTGCTACTATACGACTACTGATTCTACCACAACTTCTACTACTATTACCATAGCTACTTTTGTTACTATTACTACTGCAACTACTACTTCTAATACCGCTACTACTTCCACTATTATTACTGCTAGTAATACTATTGCTACTGCTGCGGCTACAGCTGCCACAGCCAATACTATTGCTACTACAACTACAACTACTACTACTATTGCTACTCTACTATTACTATTACTACTATTGCTGCTACTGCTACTTCTACTACTACAGCTTCTTCTACTATTACTGCTGCTCCTAGTACTGCTATTGTCTAAGTATGGCTACTACTGCTACTACTACTACTACTTCTACTACTGCTACTAATGCTACAACTACTGCTAACTAATGATAACTACTACTTCTACCATTGCTACTACTGCTAACTACTACTACTTCTTCTATTACTGCTACTACGGCTACTACTACCAATACTAATACTACTTCTACTACTACTACTACTACTACTACCACTACTACTAATGCTACCACTACTACTTTTGCTAGAATGACTACTTGTCCAACTTCTACTACTATCACTACTACTGGTACTACTACTGCTACAACGGCTACCGCTACAGCTATTACTATTAATACTATTGATACTGTTGTTGCTGCTACTACTACAACTAATACAACTATAACAACAACTACTGTTGGTACTGCTCCTTCTACTACTACTACCACAACTACTTCTATAACTGCTACTACTGCAACTACGACTACTTCTGATTCTACTGCTACTACTACTACTATTGCTACTAATACTACAACTACAACTAGTACTACTACTTCTAGTACTACTCCTACTACTACTACTAGTACTACTACTTCTAGTACTACTCCTACTACAACTACTACTCCTCTTACTAATGCTACTGCTACTAATACAACTGCTACTGTAACTACTACTACTTCTACTACTCCTACCTCTACTACTACTACTACTAGTACTACTACAAGTGTTGCTGCTACTACTACTGCTACTACTACTACAACTTTTGTTGCTACTACTGCCACAATTGCTACTACTACTGCTCCTATTATTACTACTGGTACTACTACTACCACTATAGCTACTACAGTTACATCTGCTACTACTTCTACTACTACTCCTAGCACTACTACTACTGCAGCTACTCCTTCCATTGCTTCTGCAACTACTCCTACGACTACTACTACAACTATTCCTCCTCCTCCTCCTCCTCCTACTACTACTAATGCTACTACTACTACTACTACTACTATGGCAACTACTAATACACTACTCCTCCTCCTCCTACTACTACTACTGCTACTAATCCTGTGACTACTACTAAAACTACTACTGCTACTGCTACTACAACTACTACTACTAGTACTACTACTACTGCTACTATTTCTGTTACTAGTCCTAGTACTACTACTACTACTACTTCTACTACTGTAACTACTACAACACTACTCCTCCAACTAAAACTACTACCTCTACTGCTACTAATACTTCTGCTACTACTATTACTACTAATACTGCTGCTACTATCACTACTAATACAACTACCACTACTAGAACTACTATTATTGCTACTGCAATAGCTTATGCTACTACTCTTATCCGAACAGCTACTGCAACTACTCCTACCACTACTTCTGCTACTACTCTAATGCTTATTACTACAACAACAACAACAACAACTACTACTACTACTACTACAACTACCACCACTACTACGACCACAAGTACTATTGCTACTACTACTACTACTACTACTACTACAATTGCTCCTACTACTCCAACTGCCAATGCAACTACTACTACTACTTCTCCAACTACTACTGCTACTGCTACTTCTATTGCTGCTACTCTTGCTCCTACTACTACAGTAACAGCTACTACTGCTACCACTACTACTACTACTACTACTACTACTATTACTACAATTGTTCCTACTGCTACTACTACTCCTACTACACCTACCACTTCTGCAACTAGGGTTACTACTACTACTAATGGTGCTACTACTACTTCTATTGCTTCTACTGCTACTACTACAACTGCTGATAATGATGCTGCCATGAAAAGTACTATTGCACATTCAACTACTGCTACTACTACTATAGCTGCTACTATTGCTACTACTACTACTCCAACTCCCACAACTACTCCTACTACTACTATTCCTACAACTACTATAACCCCTACTACTACTTAAATTGCTATTGCTACTTCTACTGCTACAGCTACTACAACTACTACAACACCTACTACTACTCAACTACTACTACTATTATTAATACTACTACAACTGCTACTAATGCTACTACTACTACTTCTATTACTACTACTGCCACTAGTACGACCACTACTACTACTACAACAACAACAACTACTGCTACTACTACTACTACTGCTACCTCAAGTACTACAACTACAACTACTTCTACTACTACTACAACTAGTACTACTATGGCTACTACTACTACTGTAGCTACTACTACAACAACTACTACTACAACTACCACTAATACTACTTCTACTATTACCTCTAATACTACTTCTACTATAACTATTGCTACTACTACTACTAGCACTACTACTAAGGCTAGTATTACTACTGCACCTAATACTACTACTACTACTAATACTACAACAACAACTATTACTAGTACTACTATGGCTACTACTACTACTCCCACCACCATTGCTTCTAATACTTCTACTATGTCTTCTACTCTGACTGCTACTTCCGCGACTACCACTACTACCACTACTAGTGCTACTACTGTAACTTCTTCTGCTGCCATTACTAATATTTCTACTACAACTACCACTAATACTACTTCTACTACAACTATTGCTACTACTGCTACTATCACTACTACTACCACTAGTATTACTACTGCACCTAATACTACTACCACTAGTATTACTACTGCACCTAATACTACTACTACTGCACCTAATACTACAACAATAGCTACTACTAGTACTACTATGGCTACTACTACTACTTCCACCACCATTGCTTCTAATCCTTCTACTATGTCATCTGCTATGACTGCTATTTCCGTGACTACCACTACTACCACTACCACTGCTACTACTGTAACTACTACTATTGCCATTACTAATATTTTTGCTACTGCTATAGTTGCTACAGTAGGAGTAGTGGTAGTAGTAGTAGTCGTACTAGTAATAGCAGTAGTAGTAGAGGCGGTCATAGTTGTAGAAGTAGTAGCCGGAGTAGTAGTAGTAGTACGTGTAGTTTAGTAGTAGTAGTAGTAGTAGTG
>RXID01016702.1:0-18665 GCA_005019695.1 Trichopus zeylanicus subsp. travancoricus
CTACTTCTCCTACTACAACAACCACTTCTGCTACCACAAATACTCCTACTAATGCCACTACTACTGTAGCTACTTTTGTTGCAATTAGTACTACCGCCACTACTACTGCTGCTACTACTATTGCTACTACTACTTCTACTGCTGCTAGTACGGCTACTTCTCCTACTACTACTAGTACTAGTACTACTATTACTACTGCTACTACCGCAAGTTTTGCAACTATTGCATGTACTACTACTATTACTACGACAACTACTACTATTACTACTAGTATTACTATAACCACAACAACTACTACTACTATTTCTTGTACTGCAACAACTGCAATTGTAACTTCTACTACTACTGCTACAACTTCAAATACAACTTCTCCTTTTACTACTTCTGCTACAACTACTGCAACTACTACAACCTCTACTACAGCTGCTAGTACCACTACTACTACTAATACTACAACTACTACCACTTCAACTACTACTAATAATACTACTACTAACACTATATTTGCTACAACTGCAACCGCTACTACAACAACAACAACTACTACTATGACTACAACAACAACTGCTACTACTACTACTACAAAAATTACTACTAGTACCACTTGAATTTCTATTACTACTCCTACAATTTCTGCTATGACAACAACTGCAACTGCGACTTCTAAAGCTAATAATATTACAGCTAGTACTACTTCTAATGCTAATACCACATCTACAACTGCTACAACTTCTACTTCAAATACAACATCTACTTTTACTACTTCTGCAACCACTATTGTTAGTACTACTACCACTATGACAACTTCTAGTACCAGTTCTGCCACTAATACTATGACTACTATGACTACAACAGCTACTACTATTGCTACCGCTGATACTACTACTTCTTCTCCTACTACTGCCACTTTTGCTACAACTACTTTCACTACAAGTACTACTACAACTCCAACAATTGCTAATACTACAACTGCTACTACTACTACTACTACTACTACTACCGCTACTACTTCTACCACAAGTACTACTACTACTACCACTGCTACTACTACTTCTCCTACTTCAACTACTACTACTAATACTACTGCCACTACTGCTACTGCTGTTACTGCTGCTGCTACTACGACTCTCACTACTACAACTACTACTACTGCTACTACTACTACTACTACTACTACTTTTGGTACTACTATTGCTACTACTAATACTACTATTACTGCTACTACTACTACTGCTACAATGACTAATGATACTTCTACTATTGCTGCTACTACAACTATTGCTACACTAGTACTACCGCTCCTACTACTACTACTACTACTACTATTGCTGCTACAAAAACTAATGCTACGACGACCACTACTACTACAATAAGAACAACTACAACTACTACCACTACTACTACTACTATTTCTGCTACTACTATAACTACTGTGGCTCCAACTATTTGTATTACCACTATTACTGCTACTACTTCTGCTGCTACTACTACTTCACATACTAAAATTACTAACCCAACTACTATTGCTGCTACTATTCCTGCTACTTCTACTAAAACTACTACTACTACTACTACTACTTCTAGTACTACTTGTATTACCAGTATTACTACTACTACTGCAAATACTACATCGCCTACTACTGCCACTACTACCACTATTTCTGCTACCATGTCTAGTACCGCTACTACTATTACTACAACTGCTACTATGGCCACAACAACAACAACTGAAACTACTGCTGTTGTCATTCCTACTACTCTACTGCTACCGTAACATCTACTATACTACTACTGCAACTATTGCTGCTGCTGCTACTACTACTACCACTACTCCTCCTCCTGCTAATACTACTGCTACTACTACTACAACTACTACTCTCCCTACTACTATTTCGCCAGCTCCAACTACTACTACAACTACTACTGGTACCACTACTAATGCCACTAGTACTACCACCACTTTGACTTCTATAACAACTACAGCTACTACAGCTATGACTGCAACTTCTACTATAATAACAACAACTACTACTACTGTTAAAACTAATACAACTATTGCTACTTCTACTACTATGACTTCTTCTCCTATTATTGGTACACTACTACTACTACTACTACAACAACAGCTACTACTATTGCTACTACAACAACTACTACTACTACTCCTACGGCTGCTACTTCTACTACTAGCACTACTACTACTTCTACTACTATTGCTATTGCTGGCACTACAACAACAACAACTACTGCTGCTGCTGCTGCTGCTGCTGTTGTTGCTACTACTAATGCTACTATTACTGGTATTGCAATTGCTGCTATTGCTACTACTACAACTCCTACGACTGTTGCAATAGCTACTACTATTGCTTTTACAACTACTGCTACTACTAGTACTACTACTATTACTACTACTACTAATACAACTGCTACGTCTACTACTACTATTACTACTATTGTTGTTGTTGCTACTACTACTACTATTGCAACTACTACTTCTACTACTGCAACTGCTGCTATTACTATTGCTACTGCTACTACTGCGACTGACACTACTATTATGACTGCTACAACTATTACTACTACTACCCCAACTACTAAAACTGCTACTAATACTAGCACTATAACAGCTTCTATTGCTAATATTTTGATTATTACTGGTACTACTACTACTGCTACTACTGCTACTACTACAACTACTTCTACTGCTCCAACTACTGCTACTACTGCTACTACTTCTACTACTACTACTACTGCTATTGCCACTAGTACTACTATTACTACTAATACTACTATAACTATTTCAGTTACTACTACTTTTACTACCAATACTAGTGCACTACTACAACAACTACCACTGTGGCTGCTGTTGCTACTGCTACTACTACTCCTCCGACTTCTCCAACTACTATGACTACCTGCTACTACTACTACAACTACTACTTCTACTACAACTACTACAACTATTATTATTGCTCCTTATGCAAATCGCCCTACTACTATTGCAACTACTACTAATACTGTTGCTCCAGCTCCAACTACTAATGCTACTGCTACAATTATAATTACAGCTGCAGCTGCTACTGCTACTGCTCCTACAACAACAACAACTACTACTGTTACTGCAACAACTAGGGCAACTACTATTACTTGTACTCCTACTACTACTACTACTACCACCACTATTATTATTTTTACTAATGATACTCCTAATACTACAGTGACTACTAGCACTTCAACTTCTACTACTACAAACTGCTTGTCCTACTACTTCTATTACAACCGCTACAATAACTACTACTACAATTACTACTTCAACTGCTACTACTACTACGAATACAATTGGCACTACTACTATTACTATTGCTAATACAACTGGTACTACTTCTACTTCTACTACTATGACTCTTATTGCTACTACTGCTACTACTACTTTTACTACAACCACTACTACTACTACTACAACTATTGAAACTACTGCTACTACAGTTACTTGTAGACTACTACTACAAATACTACCACAACTACTTCTACTACTAATACTACTACTACTCCTACTTTTGCTACTAATACTACTACTACAACTAACACTACTACAACTAATAATACTACTTCTAATACTACTACTGTTACTACTACTTCTACTACTACCACTTATGCTACTACTATCTCTACTACTACTCCTACTACTACAACTACTACTACTAATACTACTATTACTACAAGTACAACTACAACTACTACAACTAGTACTTCTACTGCTATTACTCCTACTAGTTATGCGACTACTACTGCTACTTGTTCTACTGCGAGTACTACTAACACTACACCTACTACTACTGCAACTACTGCTACTCCTATTACTACTACTATTGCTATAATGACTACAACTACTGGTACTATTGCAACACCTACTACTACTACTACTACTAAAGCTACAACTAGTGCGACTGCTACAATTGCTACTACTGCTGCTGCTACAACTACTATAACTACTACTATTTCTACAGTCGCTGCTCCTACTACTATTACTACAACTGCGACTTCTGCTACTACTAATACTACTACTGCGGCTTTTACTACTACTGTTGCTGCTGCTGCTGCTGAAACAATTACTATTGCTGTTGCTACTACTACCACTTTTGCTGCTGCTACTACCACTACTACTACTAATATTGCGGCTACCACAAATGCTAATACAACTTGTGCTTCTAGAATTGCTACTATGGCTACTGGTACTTCTTCTATTGTTATGATAGCTACAAATACAACAGCAACTACTGCTTCTACTACTTCTACTACTACTGCTACTACTACCACTACTGCTGCTAGTACTACCACTTCTACTACTACTTCTGCTACTACTACTATGACTACTTCTACTACTACTACTACTACTAATACTACTACTACTACCACTACTACAACAATAACTACTACTACTACTCCTACTATAATGACTATTACCTCGACCACTATGACAATTACTACTCCCTCTACCACTGCTACTTCTACTTCTGTTGGGCTGTTGTTGCTACATCTACTACAAGTATTGCTATTTTTGCTACTACAGCCACTACTACTACTACTTCAACTATTGCTACTACGGTGACTACTACTACTACAGCTTATACTACTGCTAGTCTAGTCCTACTACAACTACTACACCTACTACCATTTCTACTACAACCACTGCTGCTACTATTGATACTCCGGCTACAACTTCTACTTTTTGTATGGCAACTTCTATCGCTATTACTACTACAGCTACAATAGTTGCTACTATGACTACTACTACTACTGCAACTACTTCTGCCGCTACGACAACTATGACTACTACGACTACTAGTAGTACTAACTACTACATCATTGGCCACTATTTCTACAACTTCTACTACTACTACTACTACTACTACTACCACGACCACCACCACCATTACTACTACAACTTTAATTTCTACTACTACTACTACTACTTTTGCCACTACAACAACTGCCACTAGGACTATTATGGGTGCTACTACTACTATGACCACTACTTCTTCTAGTACTACTAATGCTACAACTATTACAAGTAGTACAACTTCTACAGCAACCACTACTAATACTGCTACTACCACTAATTCTAATACTACTACTGCAACTACTCCTACTGCTACTACTACTACTACTACAATGCCTACTACGGCTACAACTAATACTTTGACTACTACTACAACTACTACCCCCACTACTACTACTACTACTTCTTCTGCTACTACTACTACTCCTACTTGTATCACTGCTACTACTACTACTACTTCCACTGCCACTACTAATACTACTACCACTACTGCTATTACTAGTACTATTACGACTACTTCTACTATTACTATAATTACTACTACTATCGCTTGTACTACTACTGCTATGATAATAACTACTACCGTTGTTGCCGCTTCTAATGCGGCTATTACTACTATTACCACTTATCCTACTACTACTTCTTCTGGTACTACTGCAACATCTACTAATACTACCGCTGTTACTACTATTACTACTTCTACTACTTTCATAGCTACTACTTCTGCTGCTACTGCTGCTGCTGCTACAGCAACAACTACTGCTAACTCAATAGTTACTAATGGTACGATCACTAGTATTACTTCTGATACCATGGCTGCTGCAACTACTACTTCTACTACAACTTCTTCTACTCCAGCAACTACACCTACTACTACTAAAGCTATAGCTGCTACTACTACTACTTTTTTGTCTACTACTACAATTGCTACAACTATCAATATGGTATCTACTGCCACTATAACTTCTACGACTGCTACAACTACTTTTGCTACTAGGACTACTACTACGATTACTACTACTACTTCTTCTACTACCTCGACCACTCTGACTATTACTATTTCTACTACTACAATTATTGCTAGTTTTACTGCTTATGCTACTCCTATGACTACTACTGCTGCTTCCACCACTACTGCTATAACTGCTACTATAGCTACTACTGCTACAACTGCTCCAACTACTACTACTACTACTATTACTACTTCTACTATAACTACCACTACGGCTATGACTACTACTGTTAGCACTACTACTTCTTCTACTACTATTACTACTACTACAACTACTACTCCTACTACTACTATAATTGCTACTGCTACTACAGCAATAGCAACTACAACTACTAATACTACTACTACTACAACTACTACTACGACTTCTACTACAACCACCACTACTTCTACTACTGCTGCTACTACTACTATAACTACTACTACAACAACTACTACTACTATAACTACTACTACAACTATAACAACAACTACTACTACTATAACTAGTACTACAACTATAACTACTACTACTACTACTTCTAAGACTATTGCTACCACTACTACAACAATAACTACTACTACTCCTACAATAATAACTACAACTACAACTAAACATTCTGCTATAGCTACTATTGCTACTACAACTTCTACTTCTACTCTAGCTAATACAATGGCTACTATAACTGCAACTACTATTGTTGCTGCCACTGAGGCTGCTGTAACTACTACTACTACTTCTCCTTTTTCTATGACTACTGCAACTACTACAATTGCTGTAACCACTCCTACTACTACAACTAATATTACCACTATAACTACGAGTACTATAATAACTATAACTGTCACTAGTGCAATGGCTATAACTACTACTGCTACTACTAATAGTGCTATTGCTACTACTCCTACTACTTCTACAACTTTTGCTACTGCTCTACTTCTATTACTATTGCAACTATTTCTTTTACTCCTACTGCTACTATTACTACTACTACTACTACTCTGCTCCTTCTACTACTGCTACTACTAATACCACTACTACTAATATAGCGGCTATTACTATTGTTATTACTACTTCTGCTACTGCTATCGCTATAATTACTACTTCTGCTCTACTACTTCTGGTACAACTATGGCTGCTATGACAACTAATATGCCCAATACTAGTACTACTATGACTACGAATAATACTACTTCTACTACTACTGCTACTATTACTACTGCTGTTGTTGCCATTGTGGCTATTATCACTAATACTACTACTACTACAACTAGGACTACTATTTCTACTACAACTACTACTACTACTACTTCTACTATAACTACTATCACTACTACTGCTATGGCTACTACTACTACTACTGCAAATACTGTTATTCCTACTATTGGTTCTACTACTACTACTATAACTACAGCTACTTCTGCAACTACTACTTATACTATTACTACTACAACTACTACAACAACAATAACAACAACTACTACTACTACTACTGCTACTACGGCTGCCATGACTACTACTACTACTTCTACTACTACTACTACTTCTGCTACTATTGCTATTACTGCTACTACTTCTACTACTGCCACTACTATTACTACAACTACAACTCCTACTACTAAAACTACTACTACAACTACTACGACTGTTACTGCTGCTTCTACTGCTATTATTGCTACT
Organism: Trichopus zeylanicus subsp. travancoricus; assembly: GCA_005019695.1. Lineage (NCBI taxonomy): Eukaryota > Viridiplantae > Streptophyta > Magnoliopsida > Dioscoreales > Dioscoreaceae > Trichopus > Trichopus zeylanicus. The sequence continues at coordinate 7,513 of RXID01016702.1, forward strand.
ATTACTACTACTACAATTGCTACTATTGCTGCTACTATTACTACTACTACTGCTACTGCTACTACTACTACTACCACCCCAATAACTAAAACTACCACTACTACCTCTACTGCTGTAACTATAGCTACTACTGGTATTATCGCTACTACTACTACTGCTTCTACTATTCCTACTACTTCTACTAAAACTATTATAATGGCAACTGCTCATGCTGCTATATCTACTATTGCTACTATAACTTATACTCCTGCTATTACTACTTCTACAACCTCTACTGCAACTGCCACAACTACAATTTCTGCTACTACTACTTTTACTACTACTACTACTATGACTGGTACTACGACTGCTACTTCCCCTGTAGCAGCCGCGGCAGCTACTGCCACTACTACTACCACTTCTCCTACTTCTACAACTACTGTTACTACTGCTACAGCAACTGCTAATATTACTGCTACAATTGCTACTGCTACTACTGCTGCTGCTCTACTTCAATTACTATTGCGGCTATTTCTTCTACTCCGACTGCTACTATTACTACTACTCCAGCAACAACTATAACTACTATTACTTTTACAAATGATACTCCTACAACTATTGCCACTAATCCTATGACAAGTACTGCAACTGCTACTCCAACTACTACTTCTCCTGCTCCTTCTACTACTAATATGGTAGCTACTATTGTTGCTATTACTACTTTTGCTACTACTACGACTACAACAACAACAACAACTACTACTTCTACTACTACAATGGATGCTATGACTACTACTATGACTTCTACTACTACTACTTCTTCTACTACAACTACAACTACAACTAGGACTACCACTAATAATACTACTTCTACAACTGTTGTTACTACTACTACTATTAACACTGCTACTCCCTCTATCACTAATGCCACTACTACTACTACTATTACTAATAATACTAGTACCACTACAACAACGACTACTATTTCCACTACAACAACTACAACTACAACTACTACCACTACTATAGCTACGCCTATTTCAACTATTACTACAACAAGTTCTGTTATTGCTACTACTGCTACTACTACTACAACTGCAACTACTATTGCTTCTGTAATTACTGCTACTACTACTAATACTACTATTACTACTAGTTTTGCTACTATTGCTACGACTGCAACGACTACAACTATAACTACTTTCACTACTATTGCTACCACCACTACTACTACTACTAAAACTACAACTACAACTACTATGACTCTTACTACTGCTACTACTGCGATTATCGCTACTATAACTACTACTGCTACTGCTATCGCTACTATAACTACTACTGCTACTATTATTACTATTACTAGAACAACAATAACTACTACAAGTACTACTACTACTGCTGCTGCTACTGCTGCTATTACTACTACTACGGCTGCTACTACTACTGCGACTCCTACTACTACTTCTTTTACTGTTATGACTAGTGCTGCTGCTGCTGCTACTACTACTACTACAACTACTACTGCTGCTGCTGCTACTACTACTACTACTACTTCTACTGTTACTACTATGATTGCTACTACTGCTACTTCCGGTATTGCTACTACTACTAACACTACTGCTAGTACTAGGACTACTGCTGCTACTATTGCCACTATAGCTATGAGAACTACTACTACAAGTACTCTTGCTACTGCAACTACTACTTCAACTACTACTTCAACTACTACTACTACTCCTACTACTTCTGCGGCTGCATCTATTACCACTACTACAACTCCTACTACTACTAAAACTGCTCCTCCTACTTCTATGGCTGTTGCTACTACAACTCCAACTAATATTGCTCCAACAACTACTACTTTTGATACAAGAACTCCCAATGCTACTGCTTCTACGATAATAACTACTACAGCTCCTACTATTATGACTACTACTGCCATAACTACTACAGCTCGAGCTACTATTACAGCTACTACTATGACTTCTACTACTACTATAACTAATGCTACTGCTATTGCTACTACTCCAACAACTACTACTACTGCTGAGGCTACTGCTACTACCACTCCTGCAGCGGCTACTATTGTTGGTCTTACTACTACTTCTACTACAAATGATACCACTATGACTTCTACTACTACTTCTACTACTACTACGGATGCTACAACTGCTACAACTACTACAACAACTACTTTAGCTACTACTTCTACAGTAACAACTGCTACTATTATTACAACAACTACAACAACTACCATAACTACTGCAACTTGTGCTACAACTGCTATTTCTACTACAACCACAACAACTGCTACTTCTACTTCAACTACTGCTACTGCGTCTACTATGACTCCTCCTACTACTACCACTGTAACTACTACTGCTACTACCATTGCTGCTACTACAACTACTACTGCTGTTGTTGCTAATACTACTACTACAACAACTACCACTACTACTACTATGGCTACTACTATTACTACTTCAGCGACAACTACTACTTCTCTTACTACTACTACTACTCCTCCTGCTACTATTACTACTATTACTACTACTATTACTACTACTACTACTACTACTACTACTGCTACCATTACTACTATTACTACTACTACTACTACTACTTCCACCACTATTACTACCACTACCACCACCACCACCACCACCACTACTACTACTACTACTACTAATACTACTACTACAACAACTACTACTACAAATACTGCAACAACTACTACTACTGCTGCTGCTATGACTAATGCTAATACTACTACTGCTACAACTCCTACTTCTACTACTCCTACTGCCACTACTACTATAGCTACTACTACTGCTACAATTACTACTCCAACTACTGCTATTACTCCTGCTATTACTACTACTACCACCACCACCACTAATGGTACTACCACTGCTACTACAACTACAACCACCACTACTACTATTGCTACTACTCCTACTACAACTATTGCTACAACAACAAAGACTACTGCTGCTACTACTCCTACTGCTACTTCTAGTAATATTACTATCACCACTAATATTGCAACTTCTGCTACTGCTGCAACTACTACAAATATAACTGCAGTGGCTACTATTACATATACTGCTAGTATTCCTTCTACTACTTTTGCTACCCCTACTTTTTCTATTACTACTACTACTACTGCTACAATTGCTATTACTGCTACTACTATTACTACTATTATTGCTATTGTTGTTGCTACTGCTGCTGTGACTACTACTACTATTACTTCTACTATTAGTACTATAGCAGCACCTGCTGCTACTGCTACTTCTTTTGCTACTACTTTTCCTCCAACTACCACTGTTATTACTACTACAAGTAATACTACTACTAGTACTACTAGTACAAGTACCACTACTACTACTGGTACCATTACTACTACTACTACTGCTACTCCTACTACTACTACTGCTGCAACAACAAAGATTACTACTACTGTAGCTGCTGCTCTATGACTACTTCTAGTTATACTACTACTACCTCTAATGTTGTTGCTTGTGTTGTTGTTGCAAATACTACTAATACAACTGCTATAGCTACTACTGCTGATACTTCTATTACATCTTCTACTACTTTTGGAACTCCTACTTTTGCTACTACTACTATGAAAAATGCTACAACAACTACTACTATTGCTACTATTACTATTAGTGCATCTGCTACTACTGGTGCTAGTACTACTACTGCTGCTGCTACTTCTACTGCTGCTGCTGCTGCTGCGACTACTACTATTACATCTTCTACTATTAGGACTGCTACTGCTGCTGCTACTACTACTATGGCTACTTCTCCTCCTCCTACTACTACTATAACTAATACTACTGCTACAAGTACTACTGCCGCTACTGCTACTACTATTGCTATTATTACTACTACTGATTTTACAACAACTACTACTTCTACTCCTAGTACTACTACTACAACGCTAAAAACTACAAATGCTACTACTACGACTACTATTAGCATTATGGTACTACTGCTACTACTACTATTACTACTACTATTTCCACTAGTACTGTGGCTGCTGCTACTGCTACTACTACTACTACTACTACTTCTACTACAACTACTACTTCTACAATAACTACTACTACTACTACAATCATTGTTGCTGCTACTACAACTTCTCCTACTAATACTACTATTGCTAGTAGTATTATAGCTACTACTACTACTACTTCAACTACTACTACAATAAGTACTACTACTACTACTTGTACCACTACTACTACACCTACTATTACTACTTATACAACAACAACAACTACTACTACTACTTCTAATAGTAGTAGAAGTAACAAAAGTAGCAATGGTAGTAGAAGTAGTAGCAGTTGTAGTTTTTCTAGCAGTAGTAGTAGAAGCAATATTAGTAGTAGTAGTAGCTACTGTAGTAGAAGTAGTAGTAGAAGTAGCAGCAGCAGTAGTATTCATGGTAGCAGTAGCAGCAACTTTGACAGCAGTAATATTTGAAGTAGTAGTAGTAGTTGCAGCAATAGTGGTATTAGTAGCAGTAATAGTGGCAGTATTAGCAGTAGTAGTAGCCATAGTAGTAGCAATTGTAGCACTAGTAGTATTAGTGTTAGGAATATGAGTAGTAGTGATAGTAGGAGTAGTAGTAGTAATAAAAGTGGCAATAGCAGTAGTAGCGGTAGCTGTAGTGGTAGTAGTAGTAATTGTAGTGGTAGTCATAGCAGTAGTAATTGCTACAGTTGTTGTAGCAGAAGTAGTAGCAGTTTTACTAGCAATAGTAGCTATAGTAGTTGTTATGGTAGTAGTAGAAGAAGTAGTAAAAGTAGTAGCAGGTGTCATAGCCGTTATAGCAACAGTAGTAGTAATAATAGTAGTAGTAGTAATAGTAGTAGTAGTAGTAGTAGTAATAGTAGTAGCTGTAAATGTAATAGAAGTAGTAGTAGTTGAAGTAGTAGCAACATGAGTCATAGCTATAATAGTAGAATTAGTAGTAGTAGAAGTAGCGGTAGTAGTAGTAGCGATAGCAGCTGTAGTTATTGTAGTCGTAGTACTAGTAGTAGTTGAAGTAGTCGTAATAATAGTAGCAGTAGTAGTACTAGTAGTATTAGAAGTAGTAGTAGTCATAGTAGCAGTGATGGTAGTAGTGGTCATTGTTGTAGTAGTAGCAATAGTACAGTAGCAGTAATAGTTATAGTAACAGTAGTAGTCGGAGTAATAGTAGCAGTTGTAGTAGTAGCAGCAGCAGTTGTAGTTGTTATTATTATTATTATTATTATTGTTGTTGTTGTAGTAGTAGTATACCTGAAGTAGCAGTAGTAGCATTTGTAGAATTAGTAGTAGTGGTGGTGGTGGAGGTAGATGTTGTAGTAGTAGTATCCTAAGTAGCAGTAGTAGTATTAGTAGTAGTAGTAGTACCTAAAGTAGCAGTAGCAGTAGTTATAGAAGTAGTAGTAATAGTAGTAGAAGTAGCAGTAGTAGCAGTTGTAGTAGTTATTATTGTAGTTGTAATAGTAGTACTAGTTGTTACAATAGTTATAATAGTAGAAGTAGTAGAAGTAGCAGTTGTTGTAGCAGTAGTAGCAGTAGCTATAGTAGGATTTATAGCATGAGCAGCAACAGCAGCAGTAGTTGTTGTAGTGGTAGTAGTAGGCATAGGAGGAGGAGTAGTAGTAGTACTGGTAGCAGCAATAGCTGCTATGGTAGTAGTAGTAGTATTAGTAGTAGTGGTAGCAGCAATAGCTGCAGTGGCTGTAGTAGTAGTATTAGTAGTTGTTGCAAAAGTAGTTATTATAGTGATAGTAGTTGTGGTAGTCATAGTAGCCATATAGTAGTTGTACTAGAAGAAGTAGTAATTGAGGTTGCAATAGAAGTAGTTATGGTAGTAGTAGTAATAGAAGTAGTTGTAGTAGCAATCATAGTTGTAGTAGCAGTAGTAGCAATAGGAGCCATAGTGGCAACAGTAGTTGTAGTAGTAGTAGTAGTCGTAATGGTAGTAGAAGTAGTAGTTGTAGAAGTAGTTATAGTAGTAGTTGTACTACGAGTAATAGTAGCGATAGCAGATGCCGAAGTAGCAGCAGTATTAGTTGTAGGAGGGGAAGTAGAAGTAGTAGTTGTTGTAGCAATAATAATAGAAGTAATAATATTAGTAGTAGTGGTAGCAATAGTTGCAGTAGTAATAGTCGTACCTGTAGCAGCAGTAGTCGTAGTAGCGATAGCAGAAGTTGATGCAGGAACAATAGTTGTAGCTGTTGCTATTGTAGTAGTTTTAGCAGTAGTAGTAGTAATAGGAGAAGTAATAGTGATAGTAGTACTAGTACTAGTAGAAGTAGTAGTATTAGTTATTGTAGTACGAGTATTAGCAGTAGTAGTAGCCATAGTAGTATTGCTAGTGGTAGCAGTAGTAGTAATAGTAATAGTAGTTATCACTATAGTAGAAGTAATAGTAGTAGTTGTAGTAGGAGCAGTAGTAATAGTAGTAGTAGAGGCAGTAGTAGAAGAAGAAGTAGTAGTAGTAGTAGCCGCTATGGTAATGGTAGTAGCAAAAGTACTAGTATTAGTAGTAGTAGCAGTTATGGTAGTAGTAGTTGTAGCAGTCGAAGTAGCAGAAATAGTCATAGTAGAATTAGTAGCAGCAAGAGTCGTAGTTATAGTACTAGAATTCGTAGTAGCAGAAGCAGTCGTAGTAGTAGTAGCAATAGTAGCAATAATAGTAGCAGCAGTAGTAGTACTAGTACTAGTAGAAGTATTTATAGTAATAGTGGTAGTTGTACTAGTAGTACTAGAAGTAGTAGTAATAATGGTGGTGGCTGTAGTAGTACTAGTATTAATAGAAGCAGTAGTAGTAGTAATAGTAGTAGTAGGAGTAGTAGTAGTGTCTGAAGTAGCAATAGTAGCATTTCGAGAAGTAGTAGTGGTAGTAGTACTAGTAGTGGCAATGGTAGTACTAGTACCCGAAGTTGCAACAACAGGAGTATTAGTAGTTGTAGTAACAGTAGTAGTAGTAATTGTATTAGTATTAGTAATAGTAGTAGTAGGAGTAGTAGTAGCAGCAGAAGTAGTAGTTGTAGTAGTAGTAGTACTAGTAGTACTGTTTGAGGTAGTAGTAGTAGTGTTTGTAGAAGTAGTAATGGTAGTAGTAGTAGTGGTGGCAATAGTAGTAGTAGTACCCGAAGTAGCAGCAGCCAGAGGAGTAGTAGTAGTAGTACCGGTTGTAGTAGTACCTAAAGTAGCAGCAGCAGTAGTTGTAGTGGTAGTAGTAGTAGAAGTAGTAACAGTAGTAGCAGTAGTAGTTGTATCAGAAGTAGCAATAGTAGTAGTTGTAGAAGTAGTAGTAGTAACTGTAGTAGAAGTGGTAGTGGTAGTAATAATAGTTGTAGTAGTAGCAGCAGTATTAGTAGTAGTTACAATAGTAGTAGAAGTAGTACAAATATGAGCAGTTATAATAGATATAGTAGTAGTAGCTATAGCAGCAGTTGTAGTTGTGGGAGAAATATTAGTAGTTGCAGTAGTAGCAACAACAGTAGTAGTTGCAGTAGCACTTGCAGTTGTAGTAGTACTAGTAGTTACTATAGTCATAGTTCTAGCCGTAGTAATAGCAATAATAGCAGCAATTTTTATAGTAGCACTAAGAGTAGCAGTAGTAGTTGCCGAAGTAGTAGTTGTCGGAGAAGTAGTAGTTATAATAGTAGTTGTAGAAGTAGTAGTAGTAGTAGTATGAGCAACAATAGTAGTAGTAACAACATTAGTAGTAGTAGTAGTAGTAGTAGTAATAGTAGTAGTAAAAGCAGAAACAATAGCAGCAGTAGTGATAGCAGTTGTAGTTGGAGCATTAGTCATACTAGTAGCAGTAGTTGTGGCAAAGTAGTAGTTGTTGTAGTAGTACCAGCAGAAGTTATTGTAGTAGTATTATTATTTGTAGTAGTAGTAGTATCAGTATTAGTAGTTTTGGTAGTATCACTATTAATGGTAGAAGTAGTAGTAGCAGCAGATATATTAGTTGTAGGGGAAATAGTAGCCGTAATAGTAGTAGTAGTAATAGTAGAAGTAGAAGTAGTTATAATAGATGTAGCAGAAGTAGGAGTAGTATCATGAGAAGTAGTAGTAGTATGAGTTGTAGTAGTAGTGGCAGTAGCTATAGTAGTAGTAGTTGTTGTTGATGTTGTGGTAGCAGTAGCAGTAGTAGAAGCGGTAGTAGTGGTAGTAGTAGCTGTAGTAGTTGTAGTAGTAGTAGTAATTGCAGTAGCAGCTGTAATTATAGTAGCAGTATAGTAGTAGCAGTAGTTGTAGTAGCAGTCATCGCAATAGTGGTAATAGTAGCCGTAGTTGTAGTAGTAGCAGTAGTAGTTGTAGTAATAGTTGTAGTAATAAAAGTAGTAATAATCGTAGTAATAGTAGTAGTAGTAGTAATAGTAGAACTAGTAGTAACCGTAGTAATAGTAGCAATAGTAGTAGTGGTAGTAGTAGTTGTAGTAATTATAGTGATAGTAGTATCAGTAGTAGTAGGAGTAATAGTAGTAGTAGTAGTAGTAGTAGTAGTAGAAGAAGTAGTAGTAGTTGTTGTTGTTGTAGTTGTAGTAGTAGTAGTTGTAGTAATAGTAGTTGTAGTTGTTGTATCAGCAATAGGAGTAGTAGTGGCAATAGTAGCAGTAGTAGTAGCAACAGCAATAGTAGTAATAAAAGCTGGTGTAGTTGAACTAGTAGCAACAGTAGTGGTAGTGGTAGAACTAGTGGTAGTAATAGTAGTGATAGTAGTAGTAGAAGAAGTAGTAGTAGCAGTAGCAGCAATAGAATTAGTAATAATTGTCACTGTAGTAGCGATTATAGTAGGAGTAGCAGTAGTAGCAGTAGTCACAGTAGTAGTAGTTGTAGTACTAGATGTAGTAGTAGTTATAGTAGTAGTAGTAGTCGTATAAGCAGTAGCAGTAGTTGTCGTAGTAGTTGTGGTTATATTAGTACTAATAGCAGTACTTGTTGTAGTAGAAGTAGAAGTAGTAGTTGTTGGTGTTGTAATAGTAGTGGTAGCAATAGCAGTTGTAGTAGTAGTCGTAGTAGTAGTAGTAGTAATTATAGTAGGAGTTGTAGCAGTAGCAGTTGTACTCATAGTAGTAGCAGTTGTAATTATAGTAGTAGTAGTAGCAATAGTAGAAGTAGTAGTAGATGTAGTAGTAGCAGTAGTACTAGGTGCAGCAGCAGCAGCAGTGGTAGCAGTAGTCGCACTAGTAGTAGTAGTTGTAGTAGCCGCAACAGTAGTAGCAGTAGCAAGAATGGTGGTAGGAGTAGTAGTTGTAGTAATAGTAGTAGCATTAGTAGTAATTGTAGTAGTTGTTAGAGTAGTAGTTGCAGTACTAGTAGTAGCATTAGAAGTAATTATAGTTGTAGTAGTAGTAGTAATAGTAATAGAAGTAATCACTGGAGTAGTAGTAGCAGTAGTACCAATAGAAGCAATAATAGTATTTGTAGTAGTAATGGTAGTAGTAGGAGTTGGAGTAGAAGTAATAGTAGAAGTAGTAGTAGTTGTTGTTGTTGTCGTACTAGTTGTAGTAGTGGAAGGTGTCGGAGTTGTAGTAGTAGTGGTTGGAGTAGGATTAGTAGTTGTTGTTGCAAGAGTAGTAGTAAGAGTGGGAGTAGTGGTAGAACTAGTTGTAGTAGTAGTAGCAATAGCAGTTGTAGTAGTAGCAGTAGTTTTTGTTGTAGTAGTACTAGTAGGCCTAATAGTTATTGTAGTAGTAATATTAGCAGTTGTAGTAGTAGCAGTAGTAGTAGTAGTTGCCATAGTGGAAGTAGTCGTAGTAGTAGTAGGAGCAGTAGTAGCAATATAAGTTGGAGTAGGAGTAGTAGACGCATTAGTAGTAGTAGTAGTAGAGTAGTAGAGTAGGAGTTGGAGTAGGAGTAGTAGTAGTATTAGTAGTTGTGGTAGGAGAATTTGTAGTAATTGTAGTTGTAGTAGTAATTGTCGTAGTAGTAGGGGTAGTTGTTGTAGGAATAGGAGTTGTGGTAGTAATCGTAGCAGTAGTAGTCGTATTAGCAGTAGTAATAGTAGTAGGAGTAGCAGTAGTTGAAGTAGTAGTAGTAGTAGTATTAGTAGTGGTAATATTGGCTGATACTCCTACTACAACTAGTACTACTACTAGTACAGCTACTACTATTGCTACAATTACTACTCCAACTGCTACTATTGCAACTACTGCTACTACTACTACAGCTGCTGATGCTACTAATACAGCTACTACTACTACTACTACTACTAGTACTGAGACTGCTACCACTACTACTACACTATTAAGACTACTACGGCTGCTGCTGCTGCTACAACTACAAATACTAGTATTGCTGCCATTGTTGCTACGCTTACTACTACTACTAATACTTCTACTTCAACTACTACTACAACTACTGCTATTACTAGTACAGCTCCTCCTCCTCCTCTCTCTCCTGCGATTAATACTTCTACTACTTGTACTACTACATGTACTACTACTACCACCACCACCACCACCACCACCACCACTATTACCACTACTGCAAATACTATGACAACAACAACAACAATAATTACTAATACTCTTGCAACAACTACTACTTTGATTATGACTACTACTACTTCTTCTGCTACTACTACAACTACTACTACTACATCGATAACCTCTACTACTACTACAACTGTTGCTGCTACTATACTACCACTACACTACTGCTACTACTACTACTACTACTCCTGCTACTGCTACTACTACTACTCCTATTACTACTACTACTACTTCCACTACTACTACTACTACTACTACTACTACTACTACTACTGCTACTACTACTACTACTACTACTAGTAGCAGTAGTACTGCTACTACTACTACTCCTCCTCCTACTACTACAATACTACTACTGCTATTGCTACTACTGCTACTTCTACTTTTGCTAATATTACTACTTCAACTACTACTACTACTACTACTAGTACTCTACTACTACAACTACTACAACTATTACTGCAACTACTGCTACTACTACCCTTCTTGCTACTACTACTAGTCCGACTGCTACTACTGCTACTACTACTTCTACTACTATAACTACTACTTCTGCTACCACTGCTGCCGCTACTACTACTTATACTACACTCCTACTACAACTACTACTACTAGCACTGCTACTACTCCAACAACTACTACTATTACTAC
>RXID01016703.1:2500-21393 GCA_005019695.1 Trichopus zeylanicus subsp. travancoricus
GTTGTTGTAGTAGTAGTAGCACCTGTAGCAGCAGTAGTTATAGTAGTAGCAATAATAGTAGTGGCAGGAGCAGTAGTAGCAAAAGTAGTAACAGTAGTTGTAGTAGTTGTTGTAGTAGCAGTTGTAACAGTTGTAGTTGCAGTAGAAGCGATAGTAGAAGTAGTTATAGTAATGGTAGTAATGGTAGTAGCCGTGGCGATAATAAAAGCACTAGTTATAGTAGTAGTAGTAGCAGTAAAAGTAGTATTAGCAGTAGTACTAATAGTAGTAGTAATAGAAGCTAAAGTAGTAGAAGCAGTAGTATTAGTAGTAGAAGTAGTAAGAGCATTGTAGCAGTAGTAGCAGCCAAAGTAGTAGTTGAAGTTGCAATTGCAGTCGCAGTAGGAGTAGTAGTACCAGCAGTAGTTGTAGCAGAGGAAGCAGTACTAGCCGTAGTGGAAGTAATAGTAGCAATAATAGTAGTGATAGAAGTATCCGTAGTAGTTGTAGCCGCAGTAGTAGAAGCTATATTAATACTAGTAAGAGAACTAGTCATAGCAGCAGCAACAACAGTGGTTGTAGTAGTAGTGGTGGCAGTAGTAATAGTAGTAGTACACGTAGTAGCTGTAGTAGTAGTAGTAGGAGTAGTAGCAGTAGTAGTGGTAGCAGCTGAAGTTGTAGTAGCGATAGTTGTATTGTAGTAGTAGCAGTAGTTGTAACAATAGTAGTAACTATTATAGAAGCAGTAGGAGCTAAGCAGCAATAGTAGTTGTACCACGTGTAGTAGCAGTAGCAGTAGTAGTGATGGCAGTAGATGTAGTACTAGCAATAGTAGAAGTAGCAGCATCAGCGACAGTAGTAGTAGTTGTAGTAGTAGTAGTATTACTAGTAGTAATAGTTTAAGTAGTAGTAGCATTAGTAGAAGTAGCAAAAGTAGTACCAGTCGTACCAGTAGTGGAGTAGTAGAAGTTGTAGCAGTAGTAGTGGTAGTAGTAGTTGTACCGAGAGTAGTTGTAGTTGTAGGATAAGTAGTAGTAGTAGTATTGTAGTAGCTGCTGCCGCAGTAATAATAGTAGTAATAGTAGAAGTACTAGCAGTAACAGTAGTAGTTATAGTAGTAGTACTAGCAACAGCAATAGTAGTTGTAGTAGTTGTTGTAGTAGTTATAGTAGTTCTAGTCGCAATAGTAGTAGAAGTAGTTGTAGTAGTTGCAATAGTAGTATTAGTAGTTATAGTACAAGCAATAGTAGAAACAACAGCAATGGTAGCAGTAGTAGTAGCGGCAACAACAGTAGTAGTAGTAGAAGTAATAGCAGTAGTTGTAGTAGTAGCATAAGTAGTAGTAGTTTATGTAGCAATAGTAGCAGCAGTAGTACTAATACTAGTATTAGCAGTGGTAGTAGTATATGTAGTATTCGCAATAGTAGTAGGAGAAGTAGTAGCAGCAGTAGTAGTCGTTGTCGTCGTAGCAGTAGTAGTAGTCGTCGAAGCAGTAGTAGTAGTTGTAGTAGGAGGAGGAGAAGGTGGAGTAGGAGCAGTAGTAGGAGTATTAGTAGTTGGACTAGTGGTAGTAGTAATAGTAGTAGTAGTAGTTGCAATAGTAGTAATAGTAGTAGTGGTAGTAGTAGTATAGTAGTAGTAGTAGTAAGTAGTAGTAGTAGTAGTAGTAATAGTAGTAGTAATCAAGAGTAGGCAATAGTAGTAGTCATTGTAGTAGTAGCAAGCAGCAGCAGTAGTACGCATAATAAGTATAGTGTTAATAGGACTAGTAGTAGTGGGAGTAGTAGTAGTAAGTAGTGGTAGTAATAGGTAGTAGTAGTAGTAGTATCGTAAGTAGGTTGTTGTGGTTGTGTTGTTGTAGAGGAGGCGGAGAAGTAGTAGTAGTTGTTCTTGTTATTGTACCATAAGCAGTAGTAGCAGTAGTAGTGGTAGTAGTAATAGTAGTAGTTGTAGTGGTAGTAGTACAAGAAGTAGTTGTTGTAGTAGTAGTAGCAGTAGGAGTTGTAGTAGTAGCAGTAGTAGTAATAGTAGTTGTAGCAGTAGTACTAGTTGAAGTAGTAGCAGTAGTTGTAGTAGTAGTAGTTGAAGTTGTAGCAGTAGCAACAATAGTAGTAGTAGTAATAGTAGGAGCCGTAGTAGTAGTAGGAGGAGGAGGAGTTTTAGTAGTAGTAGTAACAGCAGTAGCAGTAGTAATATCAGTAGTAGCAGTAATAGGAGTAGTAGCAGTAGCAGTTGTTGAAGCTATAGTAGCCATTGCTATAGTTGTTGTTGTAGTAGTAGTAGCAGTAGTAGTAGTAGAAGAAGTAGTACTAGTAGAAGTAGTAGGAGCGTTACTATTTGTATATTTGTAGTAGTAGTAGTAGCACTAGTAGCAGTTTTAGTATTAGTAGTAGTAGTAGTAGGAATAGTGGTAGTAGCAATTGTACTAGTAGTAGAAGTAGTATTAGTGGAAGTAGTAGCAGTAGTAGTAGTAGTAGTAGTAGTCATCGTCGTCGTCGTAGTAGTAGTAGTACTATTAGTAGTAACAGTAGTACTAGTAGGGTAGTAGTGGCAGTAGTTGTTGTAGGAGTAGGATGTAGTGTAGGATTAGTAATTGGGGTAGTAGTAGTTGGAGTAGTGGTACTCGTAGTTGTGGTTGGAGTAGGAGTGGCACTTGGAGTTGGAGTTGGAGTTGGAGTGGTAGTCATATTAGTAGTTGTAGTCATGGAAGTAGTAGTAGTAGTAGGAGTAGTAGTAGAATTGGTTGAAGTAGCAGTAGTAGTAGTAGTATTAGCAGTAGTGGTTGTTGTTGTTGTTCTAGTAGTAGTTATTGTAATACTCGATGTAGTAGTAGCTGCAGCAGTAGTACTAATCCCAGTAGTGGTAGTAGTAGTATTAGTAGTAGTAGTTAATTGTAGTAGCTGTAGGTGCAGTAGTTGTAGGAGTAGTAGTAGCTGTAGTTGTCACAGTAGTAGAAGTAGAAGTAGTTGTTGTTGTAGTAGAAATAGTAGTAGTAGGAGGAGGAGGAGGAGCAGTAGCGGAAGCAACAACAGTAGTAGTAGTATGAGTGGTAGTAGTAATTGTAGTAGTCGTAGTAGTAGTAATATTCGTAGTAGAAGTGGTAATTGTAGTAGTAGTAATAGGAGGAGGAGTAGTAGTAGTACCACTAGAAGTAGTAGTAGTATTGGTAGTAGTAGTAGTAGTAGTACGTGTTGGAGTTAAAGTAGTAGTCGAAGTAGTAGTAGTAGTAGTAGTAGTAGAAGGAGTTGGAGTATTAGTAGTAGTAGTCAGACTTACAATAGTAGTAGTAGTAGCAAGAGTAGTAGTGGGAGTCGGAGTAGTAGCATCAGCTGTAGTGGCAACAGTATCAGCAACAGTATTAGTGTAGTAGTAGTTGTTGTTGTTGTTATTGTGGTAGTAGTAATATTAGGTGTTGTAGTAGTAGTAATAGTCACAGTTGAACTAGTAGCAGTAGTAGTTGTTGTTCTAATAGTGGTAGAAGTAGTAGTAGTTGGAGGAGTAGTAGTAGTTGTAGGAGTTGTAGTAGTAGTAGTAGCATTAGTAGTAGTAGTAGGAGTATAGTAGTAGTAGGAGTAGAATTAGTAGTAGTAGTAGTATTAACAGTAGAAGTAATAGTAGTAGTAGTAGTGGTGGATGTCATTGTAGAAGTCATAATAGAAGTAGTAGTAGGAGAGTTAGGAGTTGTACTAGTATTTGGAATAGTAGTAGTAGCAATAGTTACAGTAGTAGCAGTTGTAGTAGGAGTATTCGGATTACTAGTTGTAGTAGTAGTAGTAGTAGTAGTAGTAGAGGTAGGAGTAGCTCAATCAATAGGAATAGAAGCAGTAGTAGTTGTAATAGCATTAGTAGTACTAGTAGCAGAAGTAGTAGTAGTAGCAGTTGTTATATGGGTTGGAGCGGGAGTAGCAGCAGGAATAGTTGTAGTTGAAATAGTGGTAGTAGTTGTAGTTGTAGAAGAAGTAGTAGTAGGAGCAGTAGTTCTATTAGTAATAGTCGTAATTGGAGTAGTAGTTGTTAAGGTGGGGATAGTAGTGGTAGTAGGAGTAGTAGTAGTAATGGGAGTTGGAGTAGTAGTAATAGTAGCAGTAGTAGTTGTGGTAGGAGTAGATGTAGCAGTAGGGGGTGTTGGAGCAGGAATAGTTGTAGTAGTAGTAGTACTAGTAGCAATAGTAGGAGCAGTAGTCGAAGTAGTAGTAGTTGTCGCAGTAGTAGTTGCTGTTGTAGTAATAGTAGTGGTAGTAGCAGTTGTAATATGAGTAATAGTAGCAGTAGCAGTAGCAGTAGCGGAAGGAGTTACAGTTGTAGTAGCAGTAGTTGTGGTAGTTGTAACTGTACTAGTAGATGTAGTAGTTGTAGTAGTAGTAATAGTTATAGTAGTAGTAGTGGTGGTGGTGGTGGTAGTGGTAGTAGTAGTAATAGTAGTATTCGTAGTAATAGTAGTTATTGTGAAAACAACAATAGCAGCAATAGTAGTAGTAGTAGTACTTATCGTAGTAATAGTAGTAGTAGTAGTAGTTGTTGTTGTTGTTGTTGTAATAGTAGTAGTAGTAATAGTGGTATTAGTAGTAATAGTAGTAGTTGTAGTTTTAGTTGTAGTAACAGCAATAGCAGCAGCAGTAGTAGTATAAGAGTAGCAGTTGTCGCAGCAGCAGCAGCAGCAGTAGTAGTAGTAGTAGTAGTAGTGTTAGTAGTAGTAGTAGTAGTGTTAGTAGTAGTAGGAGGAGGAGTAGCAGTTGTAGGAGTAGTAGTAATAGTAGTAGGGTTAGGAGTAGTAGTAGTTGTCGTAGTACTAGCAGTAGTAGTAATGGTAGTAGTAGCAGTGGTTATAGTAATAGTAGTATTTGTTCTAGTAGGAGTAATAGTAGTAGCAGTAGTAATAGCATAGTAGTCATAGTAGCAGAAGAGGTGGACGTGGCAGCAACAGCAGTAGTAGTAGTACTCGAAGTTGTCGTAGCAGCTGCAACAACTGCAAGATTAGGAGTTGTAGTAGTTGTAGTAATAGTAGTAGGAGGAGGAGTAGCAGGTGTAGTAGTAGTAGCAGGAGTAGGTGTAGGAATGGTTGTAGTCGTAGCACAATTAGGAGTAGGAGTAGTAATTCTGTTGCTTCTACTAGTACTGCTACTACTACTGCGGCTAAAACTACTCCTACTGCTTCTACAACTACTACTACTAATGCTGAAGCTGCTACTATTACTACTACCACTACGACAACAATTGCTACTGCTGCTACTGACAATAAAATTACTTGTACAATTACTATTGCTGCTACTACTACTACTTCTACTACTACTATTACTACCATTACTGCTACTGCTGCTTACATAGCTATGACTACTACTACAACTTCTAATTCTATTATTACTGCAATTGCTAATACTAGTGACACTACCACAAATACTACTACTACTACTTCTTCTTCTACAATGACAACAACAACAACTACTACTCCATCTCCTCCTACTACTATTGTTATTATTGCTACTACTACTACTACTACTACCACTAGTGCGCCTTCCACTACTGCTACAACTCCTACTACTACAACCACTACTTCTACTGCTACTAACGCTACAAACATTACTACTATTACTACTATTACTGTGACTACTACTACTTCTGATACTACTATTGCTGCTAGTAGTGCAAATACTGCTATTACTATTATAGCTACTGCAACTACTACGACTTCTACTACTAATACATCTCCTACTATTACTACTTCTCCTCCTCCTATTACTACTACTACTACTGCTACTGCTGCTGCTACTACTACTACTTCTACGCCTACTACTACTATAACTACTACTACTACTACTACTACTACTATTATTGTTGCTGCACTGCTGCTGCTACTACTACCACTACAACTGCTTTAACTACAACAACAACAACTACTACTACTTCTACTACTACTACTACTTCTACTACTACAACAACTAATGTTATTAGTACTGCAGCTATCACTACCACTACTACTACTCCGACTCTTGCTCCTACTCGTACTCCTACTCCTACTTCTGCTGCAACGACTACTACTACCACTACTACCACTTCTACTGCCACTACTACACCTACTCCAATTGCTACCTCTACTTCCACTCCTACTACTACTCGTAATATTACTACTAATACTGCTATCGCTACTACTACTACTTCTACTCCTACTGCTATAGCAACAACTACTACTACTACTATTACAACTGCTACAACTACTACCACTACAACTGCTATAACAACAGCTACTACACTATTACTACAATAACTACTACAACTACTACAAATACTGTGGTTGTTGCTGCTGCTGCTACTACTACTACTCCTCCTCCTCCTCCTCCTCCTACTACTACTAGTAGTAACAATATAATGACTGCTGCTGCTGCTATTACTACTACAACTATTACAACAATAACTAATAGTACAACTACGACTACTATAACAACAACTACTACTATAACTACAACAACAACACCTAGTACTACTAATACTACCATCAGTACTACAACCACCGCTACTACTACCACTGCAACTACTACTACTAGTACTATTATTACCACTCCAACTCTTACTACTACTCCTACTCCAACTCTTACTACTACTCCTACTATTTCTACTACTACTAAACTACTACTAGTAGTACTACAATGACAACAACAACCACTAATACTACTACAACAACTGCTACTCTTACTACTACTACTACTATTACTACCATTTCTACTACTACTACTACTACTACTACTACTACTACAACTACAATTGCTCCAAGTACTACTACTACTACTACTACTCATATTACTACTACTACTATGACTACTACTACTATTACTACTACTACTACTCCTCCTCCTCCTATGTCCACTGCAATTAATTCTACTACTGATGCTGCTATAGCTACTACTACTCCTACGAGCACCACTACGACTACTACTACAATTACTGTTGTTGTTGTTGCTGCTACTACTACTATTTCGAACACTTCTACTAGTATTAGCACCACTACTGATACTACTTCTACTACAACTACTGCAACTACTACTACTATAACAATAATAACTACTACTACTACAACTACTACTACTACAACTAATACTACCACCACTACTCCAACTACCGCTACAACTACCAGTGCAACTACTAGTACTACTACTACTCTTACTTCTACTACTACTGCTTCTACTCCCACCCCAAACTCCTACTACTCCTACTACTCTCCTTCCTCCCGCCTACAACTACTACTACAACAACTACAACTACCACTACTACTACAACAACTACTACTTTGCTACACATTTGCTACTACTACGAAAAACAAATACACGATCCGCTGCGACTACGACTACTACTAATAACCACCACCACACTCGTATTAATACTGCGACTACTGCTACTATGTACTACTACTCTTCTAACGACTAATACCACTACTACTACTACGAGCACTACTCCAACTCTGCTATTTCTCTACTACTAAACACCACGACTCCTCTAGCTGCTGTTGCTACCCAGTAAACTTGCTACTGCTACTACTACTGTTACTCGTACGCCCACCACAGCTAGTGCTACGACTACTGGCGATAACTACTACTACTACTACAACTAGACGATTTCTAACTACACTACTACTACTACCTACTACTACGTTCTCCTAACTACTATTGGTTATTGCTAATACTACTTCTACTAACTACTCCTACTGCTGCTACGACGATCTACTATTGCCTGCTACGATCATTACTACTAGTAACTAACTACCGCTACTATACCCCGCTACTACAACGACAAGTGCTACTGCTCAAATGCTACTACTGCCCCTACTCTACTACAGCACCAACTACTACTACTACTACTACTACTACTACTACAACTCTACGACTATGTACTACGACTACTACTACTTATACTATTGCTACTACTAGTACTACTATTACTACTACTACTATAACTATTACAACTACCACTACTTGTACTACAAAAACTACTACTGCTACTACTAGTACTACTGGTACTAATAATACTTCTCCTACTATTACAACTACTACTTCTATTGCTACCGCTACTACTATTTATACTATAGTTACAACTACTGTTACTACTACTACTGCAACACCTACTACTACTACTGCTACAACTGCGACTACTACTACTATTACTAGTACTACTGCAACACCTACTGCTACTACTGCCACAACTACGACTACTGCTACTATTACTACTACTTCTACTGCTACTATTTCTACCCCTCCAACAAATTTTAATATTACTATTACCACTACTACTACACCTAGTGGTACTACTACCACTACTACTACTATTAGTTCTATTACTATACCTAGTAGTACTACTACCACTACTGCTGCTGCTACTTCTAGCGCTACTGCTACAACTACCACTACAGCTTCTACTACCTATACTACTACAACTACCAATACTATCACAACTACTACTACAACAACGACAGCTACTCCTACAACTACCACTATAGCTACGTTCGCTACTACTGTTACTACAATTACTACTACTACTATTACTACTACTGTTACTACCACTACTACAACAATTACTACTACTATTGCTACTAGTACTACTGCTACTACTTCTACTGCTACCACTACTACTGCTACTACTGCTACAACTACTGCTACCACTACTACTACACCTCCTCCTCCTCCTCTTCCTCCTCCTCCTACTATTATTACTATTACTATTGCTACTATTATGACAACTATTACTATCACTATTAGTACTACTACTACTATGCCTACTATGACTACTAATAGTACTAGTAGTACTACACGAAACAAAAGTATGAGTAGTAATAGTAGCAGCAGCAGTAGTGTTTGTAGAAGTAATTATAGTAGTAGTAGTAGGAGGAGTAATATCAGTAGTAGCGGTTGTAGCAATAGTTGGAGTAGTAGTGCCATTATAAGTATCGGTAGTACTAGTAGGTGTTGTAGTACCAATAGTTGTGGTAGTAGTAGTCATAGCAGATGTAGTAGTAGTAGAAGTAGTAGTTGCAGTGGTGGTAGTTGTAGCAGTAGTACTGGTAGTAGCAGCAACAACAACAATAGTAGTAGTTATTATATTTGGAGTGGTAGAAGTGTTAGTAGTAGCTGTAGTAGTAGTAGGAGTAGTAGTATTAGTGTTAGTAGTAGGAAATATAGTAGAAGTTGTAGTAGTAGAAGTAGTAGTAGTATTAGTGTTAGTAGTAGTAGTAGTAGAACTAGGAGTAATAGTAGTAGTAGCAATAGTAGTAGCAATAGTAGCAATAGAAATAGTAGGAGCAGTTGTAGCGGTAGTAGCATTCTTTGTAGTAGTAGAAGCAATTGTAGTAGTTGTAGCAGCAATACTAAAATTTTTAGGAGTAGTAGTCATAGTTGTTGTAGTAGTAGTAGTAGTGGTAGCAGTTGTAGTCGTAGTTGTAATTGTAGTTGTAGTAGTTGTTGTAGTAGTAATTGCAATAATAGTAGTAGATGTGGTAGTAATTGTAGTACTAGTAGTTGCTATAGTTATAAAAGTAATAGTAATAGTAATAGTAGTGGTAGTAGAAGGAGTAGTATTAGTAGTAGCAAAAGCCGTAGTTGCCATCATAGTAGTAGTACTGGTGGCAGTAGTTGTAGTACTAGAATTAGTGGTAGTAGTCACAGTAGTAGTAGTAGTTGTAGTAGTACTAGTCGCAGTAGGAGGAGGAGTAGTAGTAGTAGGAGGAGAAGTAGCATTAGTAGCAGTAGTCGTAGTAGTAGTTGTAGTAGTAGGAAAAGTAGCAGCAGTAGTAATAGTAGTAGTAGTAGTAGTAATGGTAGTAGTAGTCGCAGTTGTAGTTGTGGTACTAGGAGTAGTAGCCGTAGTAGTAGTTGTAGAAGTCATCGTAAAAGTAACAGTAGTAGTGCTAGTAGTTGCAGTAGTGTAGTAGTATTAGTATGAGTAGTAGTGATAGTATCAGTAGTAGTAGTAATAGTAGCAATATTGCTATTAATGGTAGTACTAGTAGTAGTAGCAGACGTAGTAGTAGTAGTAGGATAAACAGTAGCAATAGCCATAGTTGTAACAGACGCTGTGGTAATTGTAGAAGTAGTAGTAGTTGTAGTAGAAGTAGCAAAACTAGCCGTAGTAGTATGAGTAGTAGTAGTATAAGTAGTAGTAGTAGTAGCAGTAGTAGTAGTAGTAGTAGTAGTAGTAGCGGTAGCTATAGTAGTAGTAGTTGTTGTTGTTGTTGTGGTAGCAGCAGTATTAGTTGTAGACGTAGTAGTCGTGGTAGTAGTAGCTGTAGTAGTAGTAGCAGCAGTGGTAAAAGCAGTAGCAATAATAGTATAGTAGCCATAGTTGTTGTAGTAGCAGTAGCCATAGTTGTTGTAGTAGCAGTAGTAGCAATCGGAGTAATAGTAGTAACCACTACAACTACAAGTTCTGCTACTACTAACGCTAACCCTACTACTATTGCTACCACTTCCACCACTGCTTTTGCTACTGCTTCTGCTATTACTACTACGACTGCAACTACTACTACTAATAATGTTGCTGCTACTAATAATACTATTACTACTACTGCAACTACTACTACTGCAGCTTCTATGCCTGCTACTACCACAACTGCCTGTCTTACTACTACTACTACTTCCACTATTACTAGTACTACTACTGCTACTGCTACTACTACTATTGCTACTACTATTACTACTACTATTACCACTAAGGCATCCACTGCTACTGCTACTGCTACTACTACTACTAATACTAGTACAACTACTTTTGCTACTACTATTACTACTAGTACTACTTCAGTAACCACTACTACAACTGCTACTACTACTACTACTGCTATAACTATTACGGCCACTGCTACTGCTACTACAACTACAAAAACTACTACTACTATTACAACCACTACTACCGCTTCTACTCATATTACTGCTACTACTGCCGCTACCGCTACTACTACTACAACTCCTACTATACCTTCTACTGCCACTACTACTTCTATTACTTCTAGTAGTACTACTATTGCAACTTCTACTACAACTACTTTTGCGACTACTACTACTACTACTACTACTAGTTCTACTACCACTACTACTTCTCCAAATACTACTATGCCTACTATAGCTACTACTACTGCTACTGCTATAACTACAACCCATACTACTGCTACTACGACTACGGCTGCTGCAACAGCTCATGCTACTACTGCTACTACGGGTATTACTCCTGCTATTGTTGCTGCTACTATACTGCTACAACTACCACTACTACTTCAACTACTACAACTACTGCTACTGCTACTTGTACTACTACTAATACTCCTACAGCTTCTGCTACTACAACTACTTCCCCTACTACTACTACTAGTAGTACTACGATAGCTACTACTACTACTGCTGCTACAACAATAACTACTACTACCCCAACTACTAAAACTACTAACTCTACTACTACAACTACTACTACTGGTATTATTGCTACTACTGCAACAACTTCTACTTCTGCTACTACTACTACTTCCGCTACTAATGCTATTACTGGTACTTCTCCTACTACTATGACTATTGCTACTACTACAACAACGATTACTATGGCTACTGCTGCATCTACTACTAGTACTCCAACTGCTACTGTGGCTACTACTACTGCTACTACTACTACTACAACAACAATAACTACTACTACTGCAACTACAACTACTTCAATTATTATTACTACTACCATTACTACTACTACTATTGCTGTTATAGTTACTACTACTACTCCTGCCCCTACTACAACAACAACTACTACAACTACTTCTATTACTACAGCTACTACTACTGCTTCTACTAGTACTAGTACTACTACTATTGCTACTATTACAACAACTACTACTACTACAACAACTACTACTTCTTCTACTACTACTCCTCCTCCTAATACTACTACAACTACTACTACAGCTCCTACATCTACTACTACTACGACTGCTACTACTAATACTACTACGACAAGTACTACTTCTACTACTGTTGCTAATACTACGACTGCTACTTCAGCTACTACCGCTACTACTACTCCCACTGCTACTACGGCTACTATTGCTACTACTACTCCCACTGCTACTACGGCTACTATTGCTACTACTACTACTGCTGCTGCTGCAGCTACTACAGCAACTAATGCAACTACTACTGCTACAATTATAAATACAACTACCACTACTGCTACTATTGCTACTACGGTTGCAAATACTACTATTCGAACTACTATTGCTACTAATACTACTACCAATATTGCAGCTACTACTACTACAACTACTGCTACTATTATTGTGACTGCTACTACTACACCTACTACTACTACTACTACTACTGTGCCTAGTACTACTACAAATAACACTACTATTACTACTACTTTTGCTGCTACTACTGCTACTACAATTACCACTACTACTACTACTGCTACTACTACTACTACTACCTCTCTGACTACTATTATGACTGCTACTACAATTGCTACTATGACTTTTGCTGCTCCAACTAATACTAGTGCTGCTACACTTCTACCCCTCCTACTAGTTTTGCTAATACTACTACTACTACAACTATGGCTACTATAACAACTACTACTACTTCTACTACTGTTACTACTGCGGCTGCTGCTGCTGCTACTACTACTCCTACTACTACTACTGATCGTATGGCAACTACTGCTACTACTACTACCACTACCTTAACTACTATTGCTACTTCTACTACTACTACTACCACCACCACCACCACTACGGCTACTACTTCTACTACTATTATTACTACTACTACTGCGACTACTACTACCACTACTACTACTACTACTACTACTATTATGACTACTGATGCAACTAGTACTCCCATTACGACAACAAATACTAGTACTACTACTACAACTTTTGCTACTAGTTCTCCTATAACAATGATAACTACTACAACTACTACTCCTACAACAACAACAACAACAACTACTGTTGTTGCTGCTACTACTAGTGTTCCTACTATAATCACTAACACTACAAATCCTACAACTCCTACAACTACTACTACTGCTGCTTCTACAACTAATATAACTACTACTACTTCTTCATCACTACTACTACCAGTATTTTAACTAATAATACTTGTACTACTACTGCTACTACTCCTACTTCTACTGCTGCAACTTCAACTGCTACTACTACTACTACTGCTGCTACTGGTCCTACTACTACTACTACTACTACTACTACTACTGCTGCTGCTATTGCTACTAGTACTACTGCTATTGTTACTGCTATTACTAATACTTCTCCAACAACTACAACTACCACTACCACTACTGCTCCAACTACTGTTACTACCATTACTATTTCTTCTACTCCTATCGCTACTAGTACTATTACCACTATTATTTTTATAAATAATACTGCTAGTACTTCTGCTACTACTACTTCTATAACTACAACTGCAACTATGACTGCTACTCCTACTACTAATGCTACTGCTCCTACTGCTACTACTACTTCACCTATTACTACTGCTACTCTTCTTACTATTGCTACTACGACTGCTACTACTATCACCACTACTAACACTGCTCCAACTGCTACTAGTACTGCAACAACTACTCCTATTACTACTACTACTACTACTCCTACTACTTCTTCTGTTACAACCACTACTGCTACTATTGATACTTCTACTACTACTGCTACTATAATTACTCCTACTACAACTGCAACTGCTCCTACTATTACTACTACTACTACTACTAATATAGCTCTTACTACTATAAGTGCTACAATCGCTTCTACGGCTCCTACGATTGCTACTACTACTGCTATTACTACTACCACTACAACAACAACTACTAGTAGTGCGGCTACTACTATTGATGTTACTACTATTTCTACTTGTACTGCTACTACTTCTACAACTACTACAGCTGCTATGACTACTACTACTACTTCAACTACTACTCTGAATTCTACTACTATTGCTGACACTGCCACGACTACTACTACTACTACTAGTACTACTACTATTTCTACTACTACTCCTTCCGCTACGACAACTACTACTACAACAACTACTACTACTGCTTCTGTTGCTGCTACTACTACTACAACTACTATTGCTTCCACCACAACTACTGCAACTTCTACTACTACTATTACTACAAATATTACAATAACTTCTACTACTGCTACTGCGTATACTACTTCTTCCCCTACACCTACTACTACTACTCCTCCTAATTCTATAACTACTGCTACTACTACTCTTACACACTAATTCCATTACTAAAGCATCTGTTACTACCATTACGACAACTACTACTACTCTCCTATTATTAGTACTACAACTGCTACTCCTGCTTCTACTACTACAATCACTGCTTCTAGTAGTCCTACTAGTACTACTATTACTACTGCTGCTACTACTACTCCTATTACAAGTACTACAACTGTGGCTACTATTATAGCAATTACAAAAACTGCTTATGCTACTACTACTACTGCTACTACTTATACTAGTAGTATGGCTGCTATGATAACAACAACAACTACTACTACTATTACTACTACTACTACTGCTACGACTACTACTTTTGCTACTATTACCACCACTACTACTACTACTACTCCTCCTCCTCCTCCTACAATAAGAACGGCTACCGCTACTGCTAGAGCTATTTCTACTATGACTGCTACTATTGTTGCTTGTACTACTGGTACTACTGCAACTACAACAACTACTGCTACTTTTGCTACAACTGTTACAGCTAATACTAAGTCTCCTATTACTACTATTGCCACTACTAGTACTACTACTAATAATAATACTACTACTACCACTACTACTACTACAAACTTCAACCACTACTACCACTACAGCTACTACTACTATCTCACCAACTACTGCTTCTACTACTATAGCTACTACTTCTCCTACTACACTAATACTAGTACTACTACTACAACTACACTAATACTACTACTGCTAATATTGTAATAATTGCTGCTACTACTGCTGCTGCTACTACTTCTGCCACAACTATTGATACTACTACTACTACTGCTATTGCGGCTACTACTACAAATACCACTGCTACTACTACGGCGACTACTACGACTATTACTAGGACTGCTACTGCTATTATTATTATTACTACAACTACTACTACAACAACAACTACTACTATTACTACTTCTGCCACAAAAACTATGACTACTACTACTGTTGCCAATACTAGGCCGGCAACTACTTCTACTACTACTGCTATTACTACTACTACTAATACAACTACTACTACTTATACTATAACTACTACTACTGCTACAACTACAGCTACAGCTACTACTGCTACCACTCATACACTATAACTGCTACTACTACTACTTCTCCTACTAATTCTACACTTGCTGCTACTTCTAGTACCAGTACTTATGCTATTATTGCTACTACAGTAACTATAGTTACTTCTACTACTACTACTACTACGACAACTATAGCTACTGTTGCTGCTATGGCTAGTACTACCACTACTTTTACTACTGCTACAGCTTGTAGTACTACTCCTACTACTATTACCACAACTACTACTATTGCAACTACTACTTATGCTACTACTACTACTATTACAACCACTGCTACTACTACTACTGCTACCACTACTACTACTCTTACTAATGCTATGGCTACATCTTCTACTACTACAACTACTGCTACTACCCCTGCTACCACCATGACTGTGACTACAACTACTACTATGACCGCTAACTACTACTACAACTACCCCAACCACTAAAACTACTACTACCAGTACAACAACTGCTACTACTACTACTATTGCTCTTATTGCTTCTATTGCTAATATTGCTACTATTGCAACTACAACTACTAAAACTACTACTACTACTATAATAACTACTACTGCAAATGCTACTGCGGTAACTGCTATCACTGTTACTACTACTACTACTACTATTACTACAACAACAACAACAACAACTACTACTACTACTATGACTACCACTAATACTACTATGACTATTACCACTACTACCCCTACTACTTCTGCTGCTACTGCTATTGCTACTTCTACTACTCCCACTACTACCACTACTACTACTACAACTATTACTATAATAACAACAACTACTACTACCACCACCACCACCACTACTACTACTACAACTATTACTATAATAACAACAACTACTACTACCACCACCACCACCACTACTACTACCCCTACTACTCCTGCTACTGTTGCTGCTACTACTACTACTCCCATTACTACTATTGCTACTTCTCCAACTACTACAACTACAACTACTACTACTATTGCAATAACTATTGCTACTGGTACTACTACTTCTACCACTACTACAAATCCTACTACAATAACTACTACTACTGCTACTAATATTATTGCTATGACAACTACTGCTCTGCTACTAATACTATTGCTTCTACGATAACTACTGCTTCTGCTATAATTTCTACTTTTGCGATTGCTACTAGTAGTACTACAACTCTTGCTACTATTTCTACTACTATTATGTTTACTAATGCTACTTTTGCTACTCTAGCTACTACTACTATTTTTTCAACTGCTACCACAAATTGTACTCCTACTACTACTGCTAGAAATATTGCACCAACTACTACTACATCTTCTTCTGCTCCAACTACCACTACTGTAGCTACCATTACTACTACTGCTTCTGCTACAACTACTACTGCCAGTACTATTACTTCTGTGACTATTATTACAACCACTACTACTGCTTCTAGTAATACCATTATTCCTTCTACTACTACTGCTACTACTACTATTGTTGCTACTACTACTGTAGCTACTACTACTACTACTTTAACTACTACTACCACTACTATAACCACTACAACTCCTAGTCCTACTACTACTGCTCCTACTACTACAACTATTGTTACTTCTATTACTAATGCTACTACTGCCACCTCTGCTACTATTACTACTACAACTACTACTGCTACTACTGCAACTGTTGCTACTGCTACTACTACTACTGCTGTTGCCGCTACTACATCAACAATAACTACTACTACTCTAAGCACTACTACTACTACTAATACAACATCTCATACTATTACTGCAAGTACTACTACACTACTACTACTACTACTACTTGCGCAATGACAACTATTGCCGGTACTACCACTACTGCTACTACTGCCATTACTACTACTACTACTACTACTACTATTGCTACTACATCTAGTTCTACTGGTACTACTACTACTACTATTGCTACTACTACTTCTTCTACTTCTCCGACTACTACTACTTTTCCTACTACTACCACTACCACTATAACTACTACTACTACTACCACTACTACAACTAGCAGCTACAACTACTATCACCACTTCTACTACTACTACTACTACTAGCAGTAGTTAGGGTAGTTGCAGTAGCAGAAGTAGTAGCAATTGAAGTAGTAAAAGAAGTACTAGTAGCAATAGTGATAATAGTAGTAGTAATAGTAGTAGTACCTGCATCAGTAGTAGTAGTAGTAGTAATAGTAGTAGTACCTGCATCAGTAGTAGTAGTAGTAGTAGTAGTAGTAGTAGTAGTGGTAACAGTAGTAGAAGTAGCCATAGTAGTAGTAGTAGTAGTAGTAGTAGTAACAATAGTAGTAGTATTAGCTGCAGTAGCGGTAGTAGTAGTAGCAATAGTAGTAGTAGTAATAGTAATAATAGTAGTAGTAGTAGTAACAATTGTAGTAGTATTAGCTGCAGTAGCGGTAGTAGTAGTAGCAATAGTAGTAGTAGTAATAGTAACAATAGTAGTAGTATTAGTAGTGGTAGTAGTAGTAGCCATAGTAGTAGTAGTAGTAGTAGGAGGAGGAGGAGGAGGAGGAGGAGTAGTAGTAGCTACGGCAGTAGTAATAGTAGTAGCAATAGTTATAGTAGTAGTAGTAGCAGTAGTAGTAGTAGTAGTAGTAGAAGTAGCAGCAACACTCGTAGCAATAGTAGTAGTCATAAAGTAGTAGTGGCAATAATAGTAGTAGCAACATCAGTGGCAGCAGCTACAGTAGCATCATCGGCAGTAGCAGCAATAGTTACACTAGTAGAAGTAGAAGTAGTAGAAGTATTAGGTGTAATAGTAGCAATAGTAGCAGCAATAGTAGCAATAGTAGCAATAGTAGTAGTAATAGTAGTAGCAGTAGCAGTAGTATGATTATTAGTAGCAACAGTAGTATTCAGATTAATAGTTATAGTAGTAGTAGTAGCATTAGTAGTAATAGTAGTTGTAATTGCAATTGCAACAGTGGCAGCAACATCAATAGTAGTAGCAGTAGTAGCGGTAGTAACAATAGTAGTAGTAGCTATAGGAGTGGTAGTTATGGAAGTAGTAGTTGTAGTAGTAATAGTTGTTATTATAGTAGTAGTAGTAGTATGATAAGTAATCATAGTAGTGGTAGCAATAGTAATAGTAGTAGTAGTAGTACTAGTAGTAGTAGCAGTAGCAGCTATAGTAGCAACATTAGTAGTAGTAGTACTAGTAGTAGCAGTACTAGAAGTAGTTATAGCTGAAGTAGTAGCAGTAGCAGTAATAGAAGTTGTAATTGCAATATTTGTTGGAGAAATAGTTGTAGCTATAGCTATAACAATAGTTGCAATAGTTGTATCAGTGGTAATAGTAACAGTAATAGTAGTAGTTTGATATGTAGTCGTAGTAGCGGTAGCAGTAGTATTAGTAGCAGTATTAGACGGAGCAACAGTAGTATTACTATAATTAGTAGTAGTAGTATCAGCAATTGTATAGTAGTAGTAGTAGCAGTAGTAGTAGTAGTAGTAGCAGTAGTAGCAGAAGTACTAGTAGTTGGAGATGTAGCAATAGTTGTTATTGTTGGAAAAATTATAGTTGTAGTAGTAGTAGTTATTGTA
>RXID01016704.1:0-25110 GCA_005019695.1 Trichopus zeylanicus subsp. travancoricus
TTACTATTAACAACATCTACTTCTAGCTACTATTACTACTATTAGCAACGATGCCTACCACTTCGACTACTACTATTATATTACTTACTGCTGCTGCTACTACGTCTCCTATAGACTACTACTACCAATACCACTACTTCTCCTAGTACTACTAATACTACTACCACTGCTTCTCCTACTACTACTAATACTACTACCACTGCTTCTCCTAGTAATACTACTACAACTACTACCCTACTCCAACTACTACTACGGCCACTACTACTCCTACTCCATATCGTACTACTACTTCTGCTACTAGTACTACCACTACTTCTGCAACAACAACAACAACAACTACTACTACTACTACTAATACTACTACTACTAATACTACTACTACTACTACTACTACTTCTACTACTAGTACAATTGCTACTATTACTTCTCCTACTGCTACTACTACTACTAATACTAAAATTACTACTTGTACTACTGCTACTACTACTAACACTAACACTCCTACCACTTCTACTACTATTGCTGCTGCTGCTACTACTAATACTCTTGCTACAACTACTCATAATACTCCTACAACTTCTACTACTACCAACTACTCCTAACACTCCCACAACTTCTATGACTACAACTCCTACTAGTAGTAGTGTACTAGTGGCATTAGTAGTAGTAGCAGAGCAGTAGAAGAATGAGTAGTTGTAGTAGCAGCAGTAGTATGAGTAGTAGTAGTAATAGTAGTTGTAGTAGTAATAGGAGTAGTAGTTGTAGTAGGTATAGGAGTAGTAGTAGCAGCAGCAGTAGTAGTATAGTAGTAGCAGCAGCAGCAGCAGCAGTAGTAAGTTAATAGTTGCAACAGCAGCAGCAGCAGCAGCAGCAAGTAGTACAAAGCAGCAGAGCACAGGAGTAGCAGCAGGCAGTAGTAGTAGGCAGCAGCATTAGTAGCAGTAGTAGTAGCAGTAGTATGAGTAGTAGTAGTAATAGTAGTTGTAGTAGCATTAGCAGTAGTATTAGCAGTTGTAGTAGGAGTAGTATTAGTAGGAGTGGTGGTGGCGGTGGTGGTGGTGGTAGTAGTAGTAGTAGTAGTCGTAGTAGTAGTAATAGTGGTAGTAGCAGCAGCAGCAGCAGTAGTAGTAATAGGAGCAGTAGCAGTAGTGATAGTAGTAGTAGGAGAGTTAGGAGGAGTAGTAGTAGTAGGCGTAGTTGTAGCAGTTAGAATAGTAGTAGTAGCAATAGTAGTAGCAGTCACAGTTGTAGTTGGAGTTTTAGAATTAGTATTAGTATTAGTTGTTATTGTTGTACTAGTAGTAGTAGTAGGAGTAGTAGTAGCAGTTGGAGTAGTAGTAGCAATAGTGGTAGCAGCAGTAGTAGTACTAGTAGCAGAAATAGCAATAATTGTAGAAGTAGTAGTAGTAGTAGTCGTAATTGGGGTAGTAGTTATTGGAGTAGGGGTAGTCTTGGTAATAGGACTAGTAGTAGTAATGGGACTTGGAGTAGGAGTAGTTATTGTAGCAGTAGTTGTAGTGGTAGGAGTAGAAGTACTAGAAGTAAGAGAAGTAGGACTAGGTGCAAGAGTAGTTGTAATAGTAGTAGTAGTAGTAGTAGTAGTAGTAGTAGTAGTAGTAGTAGTAGTAGTAGTAGTAGTAGTAGTTGTTGCGATTGTATTAGTAGTAGACGTAGTAGTAGTTGAAACTATAGAAGTAGTAGTGGTGGTGGTTGTTGCAATAGGAGTAGTAACAGTTGTAGCAATAGCCGTAGCGGACAGAGTTATAGCAGTAATAGTAGTAGCAAAAGCAGTAGTAACAATACTAGCAGGTGTAGTAGTTGTAGTAGTAGTAGAAGTTGAAGTAGTTGTAGTAGCGGAAGCAATTGGAGTAATAGTTCTAGTTGTTGTAGTAGTTGTAGTGGTGGTGGTGGTAATAATAGTATTAGAAGGGGTTGTAGTTGTTGTTGTTGTAATGGTAGTAACAGTAGTAGTACGAGTTGTCGTGGTAGTTGTAGTAGTAGTAATATTAGTTTTAGTAGTTGTTGTAGTAGTAGTAGTAGCAGTAGTAGTAGTATGGGTACTAGTTGTAAGAGTAGTATTAGTAGTAGCAGTTGGAATAGGAGAAGGAATAGTGGTAGTATTAGCAGTAGCAGTAGTCGTATAAGTAGTTGTACTTGTGTTAGTATTAGTAATAGTAGTAGTAGTAGAACCAGTAGCATAGTAGTAGTATTCGTAGTAGTAGTTGTTGTTCTAGCAGTTGTATAGTAGCGGCAGCAGCAACAGCAGTAGTACGAGAAATAGTAGTAGTAGCAGTTGTAGTAGTCATGGTAGCAATAAGCCAAGTAGTACTAGACTAGTAGTTGTAGTATTATTATTAGTAGTAGTAGGAGTAGCAGGAGAAGTAGCAGCAACAAGAGTAGTAGTAGCAATAGTACAAGTTATACTAGCAGCAGCAACGACAACAGGAGTAGGAGTAGCAATAGTTGTAGCAAGAGTAGCAATAGGTGTAAAAGTAGTAATAATTGTAGCAG
Source organism: Trichopus zeylanicus subsp. travancoricus (assembly GCA_005019695.1). Taxonomy (NCBI): domain Eukaryota; kingdom Viridiplantae; phylum Streptophyta; class Magnoliopsida; order Dioscoreales; family Dioscoreaceae; genus Trichopus; species Trichopus zeylanicus. The sequence continues at coordinate 2,512 of RXID01016704.1, forward strand.
TAGTAGTAGATGTGGTGTTAGTGGTAGTAGTAGGAGTAGTAGTAGTAGTAGCACAAGTAAGAGTTGGATTACTAGTAGTAATTTTGCTACCGCTACTACTACTATGACTATTGCTACTACTTCTCCTACCACTACTACTACTACTACTATTGCTACTAGAACAACTTCTACTACTCCTACTACTACTGCTGCTACTGTTGCTGCAGCTACTTTCGCTACTACTACTGCTTCTCCTCCTACAACTACTACTATAGCTTCAACTACAACTATTGCTACTACTATTACGGCTACGGCTACTACTACTATTTCTCCTACTACTACAATTACTGCTACTACAACTCCAACTACTAGTGCTAATACTATTACTACGAGTACTACACCAACGTCTCATAGTACTACTACTCCAACAATAACTGGTACTACTACTACTACTATGCCTACTACTACTGTCGCAATAGTTGCAACTGCTACTAATACTACTTTCGCTGCTATTATTCCTTCTCCTACCACTACTCCAAGTACTACTACTACTACTAACACTCCTACAAGTACCACTACTACTACTACTACTTCTTCCATGGCTATTACTATTGCTCCTACTACTACTATTACTAGCACTACGACTACTTCTACTACTAGTACTACGACCGCTGTTCCTATTGTTGCTCCAACAAATATTATTATTACTACTGCTAGTAATATTACTACTACCACTATTACTACTACTACACCTACTACTACTACTAATACTACTACTTCTACTACTACTAATACTGATTTTAATAATACTACTATTATTACTATTGCTGCTAATAGGCTACTACTAGTACTATGACTACAACAAATACTACAACTAATACTATGACTACTACTACTACTACTACTCTTGCTATAGTTACTGCATCTACTACTGCAGTGATCACTACTGCTGCTGATGCTACCACTGCTGCAGCTGCTGCCACTATTCCCACTACTTCAACTATTACCACCAATACTACTACTACTAGTACTAGTACTATACCACTACCACTACTACTACTAATACAACTATCACAATTACACCGGCTCCTGCGGCTGCTACTAGTTCTACTACTACTATAACTAATACAACTATTACTATTAGACATGTTGTTGTTGTCGCTGCTGCTACTACTACTACTGTTACTACTTCTACTACTACTACTACTATTACTACTACTGCTACTTCTACTACTATAGCTACTACTACTCTTACTCCAACTCCTACAGCTACCACTATGACAACTACAACTACTTCTACTCATACTCCAACACCTACTACAACTCTACTACTACTCCTACTCCAACTCCTCCTCCTCCTACTATTACTATTACTACTACTACAACTACAACTACTAATACAGCTACTACTACTTCTACTACAACTAATACTAATATTACGACGACTACTGCTACTGCTGCTACTAAGATAACCACTACTACAACTTCTATTACTACTGCTACTACTACTACTACTACTAAAACAAATACTACTCCTACTACTACTGTTAATTTTATTGCAGCTACTACTCCTCCATCGACTACTGCAACAACTACTGCATTGAATTCTACTATTACTACAACTTCTACTACTGCTTCTGCTGCTACTACTGCTGCTGTTGCTACCGCTGCTGCTGCTACTACTACTACTATTACTACTACTATACCACTACTCCTACTACTACTATTCCCACTACTACTCGTACTATTCCTACTATTACTCCTCCTCCTCCAACTACTACAACTACTATGACTCCTACACCAACTCCTTCTCCTCCTCCTACTACTACTACATCAAATACTTCTACTACTACTACAATTACTACTAATACTAATACTACTACTACTGCTGCTGCTACAACAACAACAATAACTAAAACAAAAACCAGTAGTAATACTACTACTACTGCTGCTGCTGCTACTGCTGATGCTACAAATACTACTCTTACGGCTACTAGTACCAGTCTTATTACTACTACTGCTACAACCACAATTTATAGTACTACCACTACCGCTACTACTACGGTCGCAGTTGTTGCTACTGCTGCTACTTCTGCTGCTGCTGCTACTACTACTCCTATTAATTCTACTACAACAACTACTGCTATTATTGCTACTACTACTACAACTACTGCTCCTACTACTGCTACTACTACTACTACTTCCAACTCGTACAACTTCTAGCACTCCTACTACTACTCCCCCTACTCCAACTACTACTATTACTACTTCAACTACTACTACAACTACTACGACAACAACAACAACAACTACTACTACTATTACTACTACTGCTTCCACTACTAGCACAATTGCTTTTGCTACAACTCCGACTACTTCAGGAACTACTACAACTAACACTTACCACTACTACTACTACTGCTACTACAACTACTGCTGCTACCGCTACTACTACTACTACTACTGCTGCTGCTACTACTACTACTACTACTACTACTACTACTACTACTACTACTTATACTACTACTACTACTACTACTTCTTTTACTACTGTCACTACTACTATTCCTTCTCATACCCCTAAGACTACTACAACTACTACTCCAACTACTACGGCCACAACTACTCCTATTCCAACTCCTACTACTACTACCCCAACTCCAACTACTACTACGCCTACTACTACCCCTACTCCAACTCTTACTACTACAGCTACTACTAATGTCACTGCTACTACTACAACAATAACAACAACCACGACTACTTCTACTATTACTACTATAACTACTACTACTACTACTTCAACTACTAGGACAATTGCTAATAATCCTACTACTAATACTTATAATACTAACACTACTTCAACTACGACTAATACTAACACTCCTACCACTTCTACAATTACCACTATTGCTGCTACTACTACTACTCCTAACACTCCAACAACTTCTAAAATTACCTACTATAACTAACACTCCTACAACTTCTATGACTGTAACTCCTATAACTACTACTACTATTACACTCCCACAATGACTACAACTACCACTATTGTTGTTGCTACATTGACTACTGCTACTACTGCTCCTGCTATTACGACTGCTACTACTACTACTACTTCTCATACTACAATTACAACCACTCCTACTACAACTACTACTACTACTACTCGTACAAATACTGCTACTCCAAATACTCCTCGTACTACAACTACTACTATTGCGACTACTAATAGTAATAATACTACTACTACTACAACTACTGTTGTTGCTGATGTTGTTGTTGGTGCTACTACTACTACTACTATTACTACTACTGCTGATACTACTACAACTACAACTACTGCCCTTCCTACTCCTACTCCTTCTACAGCTATTAAACTTACTCCTCCTACTACTACCATAACGGCTACTACGACTGCTAATACTACTAGTGCCCCTACTCCAACTCCCGATACAACTACAGCTTCTGCTACTACTACTACTATTACTACTACTTCTACTACTACTACTACTACTACTACAATTACTACTATTACAATAGTAACTGTTCTTATTTCTTGTCCTACAACAATAACAACAACTACTACTTGGACAACTACCACGACATCTGAGACTAGTACTACTACTATTGCTGCTCAATTACTATTACTACTTCTACTAATAGTATAATTGCTACTACCACTACACCTCCTACTACTGGTACTGCTACTACTAATACTAACAGTACTACTACTTCTCCTACTACTACTACTCCTACTACTACTCCAACTCCTATACCTAAAGCCACTAATACTCCTATAACTATAATTATTGCTACTGCTATTAATACTACTACTAATCCAAATACTACTACTACTATTGCTACGACTACTACTATCACTACTACTATGACTCCTACAAGTACTACTACTCCTCATACTCCAACTACTACTACTATTGCTACTGCAGATATTAGTACTACTACTACTACAGCTGCTACTACTACTACCAAATTTGCTACTACGGCTATTACTACTACTACTACTACGACTACTAATACTACAGCTACTACTACTCCTGCTACTGTTGCTGCTGCTATTGCTACAACTACTATAACAATAAGAACAACAACAACAACAACAACAACAACTACTACTACTACTATACCTATGACTCCTCCTACTGCTACTACTATGTCTACTACGGCTCCTACTCCAACTCCTACCGCTACTACAAGTCCTACTACTACTAATGCTCCTAAACCAACTACTACTACTCCAACTATTACCACTCCAACTCTCGCTACAACTACAGCTACTAATACTAGTACCACTACTACTACTACTACTACTACTACTACTACTACTATTACTACTACAACAACAACTGTTCCTACTACTCCTATAACAACAACTACTACTATCACAACAACAACTACAATGACTTCTACGACTACTACTGCTACTACTACTATTGCTACTAGTATTACTACTATAACTTCTACAAATAGTATAATTGCTACTATCATTACTCCCCCTACTACTAGTGCTACTACTCCTAATACTCCTACTACTACTCCTACTCCTGCACCTAAAGCCACTAATACCCCTATAAGTACTAATACTCCTACTACTCCTCCTCCTCCTGCTACTACTACTACTACTACTAACACTACTACGTCTTCTATGCCTAGGACTCCAACTACTACTACTACCACTACACTCCTACGACTACTAGTACTGCTGCTGTTGCCGCTACTCCTACTACTATTACAACTTCTCCAATTGCTACTACTGCTGCTACTACCGCTACTACTACTATTGCTACTATCGTCACCACTGTTACTACTACAACTAGAACTACTAGTACTATTATTTCTACTACTACTACTACTAGTACTAAAACTGCAACAACTACTACAACAACAGCTACTGCTACTTTTGCTTCAACTGCTTCTGCTACTACAACTACTACACCAACTATAGCTTCTACTGCTACTACAAATTCTACTGCTACTACTCTTGCTACTACTATTATTGCTGCTGCTACTCCTCTTACTATTACTACTACTAATATTATTACTACTACCACTACTACTACAACAACTACTGCAACATCTGCAACAATTGCAACTTCTACTACTACTCCGGTAACTACTGCTACTAATACTACTACTATTAATACTAATAGTAATACCGGTACTACTACTACAATTGCTACAACTATTGTTGTTGTTGTTGCTACTACTACTACTACTACTACTACTACTTCTTCTTCTTCTATTACTTCTCCTACTACTACTACGATTGCTGTTACTACTGGTACTACTACTACTACTAGTATTACTACTATAGTAGCTATTGCTACTACTTCTCCCATGACTACTACAATTGCTATTGCTAATGGTACTACTAATACTACTAAAACTACTACCACTACTGCCACTACTACTACTACTATGACTGCTACTACTACTATTACTACTACTATTACTACTACTACAATTACTACTACTACTATTACTACTACTATAACTACTTCAACTACTACTGTCACTACTATTACTAGTTCTTCTACTCCTAATACAACTACAACTACTACTACTACTACTAGTGCTATTGCTACAACTGTTGCTACTAGTACTGCTACTACTACTGATGCTACGACTACTCCTTGGAGTACTTTTGCTACTACTACAACTACTACTACTTCTACTAGTACTCCTACTACTGCTACTACTACTACTACAATTTCTGCAACTACTGCAACTATTGCTATAATGGCTACTTCTACTACTACTACTCCGACTACTACTACTACTACTACTACTACTACTACTACAACTACTTCTACTAATACGACTATTACTACAACTTCTGCTTCTAAAAATACTGCTACGACTCATACTATCACTCCAATATTACTATTACTAATACTATTACTACTAATACTAATTATATTATTATTACTACTACTGCTGCTGCTGCTTCTATTACTACTTCTGCTACTTTTATTGCTAATTCTATTGCATGTACTCCTACCACTCCTGCTACTGTCGCTACTACTACTACAACTTTCAAGACTACTACCACTACTTCTGTTACTACTACCACTACTATTTCTACTAGTTTTACTACTACTATTATTACAACTACAATGACTATTGCTACTGCTACTACTATAATTGCTTCTATTACTACTACTGTTGCCGCTACCACAACTACAACCACTAATATTATTGCTACTACTATCGCTACAAATGTAAGCACAACTACTACTGCTACTACTACCACTACTACCACTCATTCTCCTACACCGATTCCTACCACTACTCCTACTCCCACTAAATCAATTACTACTACGAGTACTACTACAACAATAACTACTACTACTACTATCGCAACTACTTCTCATGCTATTACGACTACTTCTCCTTCTGCTACTACTACTACTACTACTACTACTGCTACTGCTACTACTGTTACTACTACTATAGCTGGTACTAATACTACCACTGCTGTTGCTTCTGCTACTACTCCTACAGCTATAACTACTATAACTACTACTGCTACAACTAGTGCTACTATAAGTATGCTTGCTACTGCTACTACAACTACTATTGCTAATACAACTACTACTAGTACTACTACTGCTGCTGCTGCTGCTACTACTACTACTACTACTCTGACTACTACTACTTCTACTACTACTAGTACTACTACCGCTTTGGCTACTAACAACACTACTGCTAATACTCTTAACCATACTACTACTGCTGTTGTTGTTACTGCTGCTGCTGCTGCAACAACTACTAGTACTACTATTTTTTTTTGTTGTTACTACCACTACAACTACTACTGCGACTTCACCTACTAATACTACTACTGCTACTACTTCTACTGCTACTACACTGCTACTGCTTCAACCGCTACTACTATTATTGCTACTACTACTACTATAGCTGCTACTACAAACACTATTACTAATACTACTACCGCTACTACTACTAATTGCTACTGATACTACTACTATTACAACTAAGGCAGCTACTCATGCTTCTACAGCTATAGTTACTACAACTACTCCTACTACTAGTACTACTGTTGTAACTACTACTACAACTACTATAACTACTACTACTCCTACAATAACAACTACTACCACATCAACTACTACTGCTGCTGCTGCTGTTACTACCACTACTATAACTGCAGCTATAGCTACTACACTGCTACTAATACTACTATATCAACTACTGCTACTGTTGCTAGTTCTGCTACTCCTACTACTGTAACTACGACTTCTATTACTATAGCAACTACAACTACTGCTACTACTACTACTGTGACTTCTACTGCAACTACTACTACTACTCCTACTACTACTCCTAATACTACTACTGCTACTATGACAACTACTACTAATACTACTACTACTACTACTATTATTGCTACTGCTATTGCTGCAGCAGCTACAACTGCTACTACTACTGCTAAAACTCCAACTACTCCTACTACTGCTGCTGCTACTACGACACCAACTACAACAACTACTACTAATTCTGCTACTACCACCACTACTACTACTACTATGTCTTCTCCTCCCCCTACTACCACTGCTGCTACAACGACTACAGCTACTACTACTTCTACTATGGCTACTGCTGCTACTACAACTCTTGCTATGACTATTACTTCTACTACTACGACTACTCCAACCACTATTAATGCTACTGTTGCTACTACTACTACTACTACTACAACAGCTACTAATACTACTACTACTACTAATGCTACTCCTACTACTGCTACGACACTTCTACTTCTTCAACTGCTACTAATATTTTGGCTAATGCTAATAGTATTCCTACTACTACTGCCACTACTACTACTAATACTACTATTGCTCCTACAATGCTACTACTGTTACTACAACTACTTCTACTACTAGTACTACTACTATAACTACTACTGCTACTACCACAACTAAAACTACTGCTACTTCTACTACTGCAACTGTTGCAACTAATGCTACTACTATGACTGCAACTACTGCTGCTGCTGCTGCTACTACTATTATTGCGCTACCACTACTACTGCTACTACTGCTACAACTACTACTACTGCTCCTACTACTATTACTACTACTATTACTACTACTACTTCTCTGATTACTTCTACTGCTAATACTACTTCTACTCCTAATAGTGCACTTGCTACAACGACAACTACTGCTGCTACTACTACTATTACTACTGCTACTACTACTCCTGTAACAGTTGCAACTGTTACTACCACTACATCAACTACTGCTGCTGCTACTGCTACTGCAACTGGTGCTACCCCTGCTGCTACTTCTCATGCTCCACCTACTATTACTACTACTAATATAACAAATACTGCTTTTGCTACTACTACTACTTCTGGTACTACTTTCGCAATTACTACTAATACTATTATAATAACAACTACTACTGCTACAATGACTATTGCTACTGCTACTACTACTGTTATTGCGACAGCTATTACAACTATAACTACTACTATTACTACTGCTGTTTTTGCCACAACTATTACTGCTAAAACAATTGTTGTTACAACTGCAATTACTACTACTATTGCTACTACTACTACTACTATGACTGTTATAAAAAAAACTATTACTACTACAGCTACTATTTTCGCTGCAACCACTACTCCTCCTCCTACTACTACTTCAGCAACTACTACTGTTACTCCTACTTATACTACAGTGGCAGCTACTACTATTGCTAGTACTAGTATTGCTACTACAAACACTATTACAACAACAACAACTACTGCTACTAGTTCTACTTCTACTTCTCCAATTATTGCTTCTACTTCTACTTCTGCTATGATTGCTACAACCACTACTATAGCCATTGCGGCTACTAACACTACTGCTACGACTACTGTTGCTTCATATACTACTACTTCTGCTACTTCTGCTACGAATGCTACAACCACTACTTCAACCACTGCGGCTACTACTGCTACTACTATGACTACTACAATAGCCACTACTACAACTACTACTATAGTTGCTGCTGCTACTACTACTACTACCACCACTAATATTGCTACTACTGCTACATCTGCTGCTACTACTATGTCTTCCTCTTCCAACTACCAGTGCTGCTATAGCAACTACAGCTACTACTACTTCTACTACGACTACTTCGACTACTCTATCTCTTGCTACTACCACTGCTTTTGCTACTACGAGTACTCCTATTGTTATTAATGCTGCTATTTCTACTACTACTACTACTATAGCGGCTACTAATACTACTACTACTACTAATGCTACTGCTACTACAACTACTACTACTACAGCTGCTGTAGCTACTATTACTACTGCTACTGCTAATACTATTACTACTACTACTGCAACTACTGCAAATAGTGCTTCTGCTACAACTACTATTACTACTACTGCTCCTATTAATGCTTCTACTTGTACTGCAACTACTATTACTACTACAACAACTACTTTCACAACTACTGCTACTAATATTACTACTGCTACTACTATTATTACGACTACGACTACTGCTACTACTACAACTACAACTAGTACAACTTCTACTATTGCAACTATTGCTAATACTACAACTACTGCGACTGATACTACTACGGCTACTACTACTTCCATTACTGCAGCTACCAATACTACAAACACTACTACAACAACTACTACTAGTAGTACTACTACTGCTACTGCTCCTACTACTGCTACTACTACTACTATTACCACTGCTACACTACTACTATTGCTGTTGCTGCCGCAACTACTACTACAACTAAAATAATTGCTACTACAACTGCTAGTGCTACTACTTTGCGACTGCTACTACTACTACTACTTCCACTAAAAATACTACTACGACTACAGCTTCTATTTCTGCTACAACTACGACTTATCCGGCTACTTCGACTACTACCACTGCTGCTACTCCAACTAATACCACAGTTTCAACTACTACTACTGCTCCAACTAGTATTGCTATTACAACTACTATTACAAAAGGGACAACTACTACGACTACTTCTATGACTACTACTCCTACTATTGCTGCTACTACTACTTATGCTACGACTACTACCACCTCTAGTATTGCCACTGCGGCTACTACTGCAACAACTACGACTACTACTACAATTACTACTATGACTATGCCAACAACCACTACTACTGCTGCTGCTGCATCTACTAATAACACTACAGCTACTACTACTCCAACTACTACTACTACTCCAACTACTACTACTACTACTACTACTAATACTGCTACTACTACGTCTACTCCTCCTACTACCATAGCTAGGACAATGACTACAACTACTAGTACTTCCACTACGGCTACTCCTACTACCATAACTCTTCCTACTACTAATACTTCTACTACTATAAGTCTTGCAACTACTCCAACTAGTACTACCATTACAACCACTACTGCCACTACTGATACTCCGACTATTACTACCACAACTACTTCTAATAGTTCTACAACTGCTTCTACTGCTTCTACTACTACTACTATGCCTGCTACTACTTATACTACTACTACTGCTAATGTGATGCATATTACTGTCGCTATTGCTACTTCTACTACTATTGATACTAATACTACAACTGCTACGAATACAACTACTGCTACTACTAGGACAATAGCTACAACAACAACAACTACTACTACTATTTCTGCTACCACTACTACTACAACTACTACCACTATTAGGATTACTACTACTAATACTACTACGACTACTGTTGCTACTACACCAATGACTACTATTTCTACTACTATTATTACTACTACTACTTCGCCTACCACTACAACTTCTTCTACTACAACTACTGCTACTGCTACTACTACTGCTCCTACTATTACTACTGCTACAACTTTTGCTACTATTACTACTAATACAACTACTATAACAACTACTACTACTTCCATTACTCCTGCTACAACTTATACTACTGCTTCTCCTACTCCTACTACTACAACGCCAACTATTACTACAACTACATCTAGTAGTACAATTACTACCCCTACTTTTGCTACTATTGCATCACTACTTCTACTACTACTACTAGTACTACTACAACTATTACTACTGTTGCTGCTACTACTATTGCTGCTGCTGCTACTACTACTACTACTGCTGCTGCTACTACTACTACTACCATGGCTACTATTACTACTTATACTGCTACTATAACTACTACTACTACTACTATTAATACTACAACTGTAACTACTACAACTACTACTGCACTACTGTTACGACTACTAGTATAACTACAACAACTACTACTACTGCTACTCCTACTTTTACTGCCACCACAACTGCTGCAGCTACTGCTACTACTACTACTGCTACTACCACTGCTACTACTATGACAACTATTGCTATATCAACTGCTACTACTACTACTACTACTACTACTACTACTACTACTACTGCTACTGCAACTGCTACTACTATGACAACTACTACTGTGGCTACTAATAATACTAGTACTACTACTACTAATTCTGCTACTACTGGTACTGCTGTTGCCGCTGCTGCAACTATTGGTAGTACTGCTCCACATCTCCTACTAATACTCTTACTACTACTACTCCGGCTGCAACTATAGTGCAACAACTTCTATTACAACAACAACAACTACTACTACTACTACTGCTACTACTTCTATTACTTTCCCCGCTACTAATTCTACGACTACTACTACTATTAATTTAACAACAACTACATCTAATACCACTACTACTACTTTCGCTCCAATTACTACTACAACCACAACTACTTCTACTACTACTACTACAAATATTGCTACTACTTCTATTAGTACTACAACTACTTCTCCTACTACCACCAACACTGCTACTACCGATATCACTACTAATGCTACTACAACAACTATTAGTACTACTACCAATGCTACTACCGCTAATACTGCTACTATGACTACTACTACTGCTACAACTTCTACCACTCCTACTATTGCTACTACTACAACTACTATTACTTCCCCTACTACTACTACTAGTACTATTAAAGCTTCAATTACTGCATGCACTACTACTACTGCTACTGTTGTTGCTGCTCCTACTACTGCTACTACAAATCCTTCTACTACTACTACTCCAACTAATTCTACTATTGAGACTACTACTTCTGCTACCACCTCTACTACTCCTACTACTACTGCTGCTAGTAATGCAATTATTGCTACAACTACTGCTAATGCTATTGCTATTACTGCTACTACTGCTACTACTACTGCTGCTTCTACTACTACTTCTAATTCTACTACTACTGCAACTTCTACTACTATTACTTCTGCCGCAACTACTACTACTATGACTACTATTGCTCCCACTACTACTGCTACTATTACTATTACAACAACTACTACAACTACAACTGTTGCTGCTGCGGCTACAACAACAACAATAACAACTATTGCTATTATTTCTACTACTGTTACTAATACGTTCGCTACTGCTGCAACTACCACTGCCACTCTAACTCCTACCACTACTACTGCTACTACTACTGCTTCTACTACCACAACAACAACAACAACAACAACAACAACAACAACAACAACTACTACTACTACTACTACGACTACTACCCTTTCTACTACTAGTACAATCCCTACTATTACTCCCCCTACTACTACTAGTACTATTACAACTATTACTGCCACTACTCCGACTACAACTACTACACCGAACACTCCTACGACTTCTACGCCTACAAATCCAACTACTACTCGTACTACTACACTAATCCTCCTCCACCACCTCCTCCTCCTCCTCCTCCTCCTCCTCCTCCTCCTCCTAGTACTACTACTACTACTACAATTGCTAATACTACTACTACTACTATTTTGACTACTATTACTGTGACTACTGCTCCTACTACTACTACAACTACTACAACTACTTCTCCTACTACTACTACTATTACTACTACTACGACGATGACGACGACGATGACTACTACTACTACTACTACTACTACAGCTACTACAACAACTACTACTACTACTAAAGCTACTTCAACTACTACAACTACTACTAAGACCGCTACTACATTACTACTAGTAAAACTACCTCTACTACTACTCCTTCCACTGCTACAACTACTACTATTAGCACTACTACTACTAAGACGACTACTACATTTCTACTAGTATAACTACTCCTACTGCTACTACTGCCCCTACTACTACTTCTATTACTACTACTATTCATACTAATGCTACTACTCCAAACACTATAACTACTACTACAACAACAACTAGTACAACTACTACTACTACAAATAATATTATTGCTACTACTACTAGTACAACAACAACTACTACTACTAGAATCACTGCTGCTACTCCTTTGACTACTACTACTATCGATACTATTGCTACAACTACTGCAACGTGAACTACTACTACAACCACTACTACGGCAACTACTACTACAACTACTACTACTACAACTACTACTAATACTACTACCACTAGGCAACTACTACTACAACTACTACAGCTCCAACTACTACCACCACTCCTACTACAACTACTACTACTACAACTAAAATGATGACAACTACTGCAACTACTAGTAGTAGAAGTAGTAGTAGCCACCGTAGCAGCAACAACAGCAGTAGTAGTATTGGTAGTTGGAATAGGAGCAGCAGTAGTAGTGGTAGTGGTAGTAGTAGTTGTAGTAGTCCCAGTAGTGGTATTAGCAGTAGTAGCAGTAGTAGTAGTGGTCATAGTAGTAGTAGTAGTCATAGTAGTAGAATAACTAGTAATAGTTATTGTAGTAGTAGCAGTAGTAGTGGTGGGAGTAGAGCTGCAATAGTAGTAGCAATAGTAATTACTGTTGCGGTAGTAGTTGTAGCAAAAGTATTAGTGTTTGTAGTAGTAGTAGTAGTAGTTGAAGCTGTAGTAGTATCGTGTAGTTGTTTGTAGTATAGTGGTAGTAGTAGCATAGTAGCAGTTTGAAAGGTAGAGATAGTCATAGCACGTAGTTAGTAAGAAGTACTAGTAGCAGTAGCAGTAGTTTGCTTTATAGTGGTTAGGTGTAGCTTTGCAGTTAGTCTGTAGTAGTAGCAGCCAGTGGCCATAGTAGCAGTTGTTTTGTAGTTGTATTGTTTGTAGTTAGCATAGTCGAAAATAGTAGTAGTAGTTGCAGTTGTAGTAGTAGAAGTTGTAGTACTAGTTAGTAGTAGCAACAGTGGTAGTAGTAGTCGAATCAATGGTATAATAGCAGCAGTAGTAGTAGACATAGCAGTAGTAGTAGCCGTAATTGTAGTAGTAGAAGTAGTAGCAGTAGAAGTACTAGCAGTAGCAGTAGTTGTTGTAATAGCAGCGGTTGCAGAGTAGCAGCAGCAACAACAACCGCAGTAGTAGTAGTAGTAGTAGTAGCATTAGTAGAAGTAGCAGTAGTAGTAGTAACAGTGGAAGTAGTATTAATAGTAGTAGTAGTAGTAGTAGCCGTAATAGTAGTAGTAGTTGTTGTTGTTGTGGTAGTAGTACAAGTAGATGTAGTAGTGGTAGTAGTAGTAGTAGCAGTAGTTGCTATAGTAGTAGTAGAAGTCAGAGCAGCAATCGTTGCCATAGTAGTAGTTGTAGGACCAATCGTAGCAACAGTTGTAGTAGTAATAGTGGCAGTAGTAGTAGTAGTAATAGTAGTAGCAGTAGAAGTAGAATTAATTGTAGCATTAGCAGTGGTAATACTAGCAGTAGTAATAGTAGTCCGGGTAGCAGTAGTAGTGGCACTAGTAGCAGTAGTAATAGTAATAGCACTCACAGCTGCAGTCACAGTAGTTGTTACACAAGTAGTGGTAGTTGTAGAAGCCATAGTAGTATTAGTACCAGTAGTAGTTATAGTATAAGTAGCAGTAATTGAGGGAATCATAGCAATATTATTATTATTAGTAGTAATAGTAGCAGTAGTAGCAATAGTAGAGGTAGTAGTACTACCCGTAGTAGTAGTAGCAGCAGTAGTAGGAGTACTAGTAGTAGTTATAGTAGCAATAGCACTAACAGTAGTAGTAGCAGTAGCAGTAGCAGTAGTAGTACAAGTAGTACTTGTAGTAGTAGCAGTAGCAGCGGCCATGGTAGTTGTAGTAGTAGTACTAGTAGTAGTAGTAGTAGCATTTGTAATAGTAGTAGCAACAATCATAGTAGTAGCAGTAGCAACAATAGTAGTAGTTGTTGTAGCAGAAGTAGTAGTGGTTGTAGTAGCTGTAGTAGTAGTTGTTGTAGCATTAGTATTACTAGTAGTTGTAGTAGAAGTTGCACCAGTAGTGGCAGAAGTAGCAAGAATAGTGGTAGTAGTAGTAGTGGAGGTGGTAGTAGAAGCGGGAGTAGCAACCTTAATAGCAATGTTAGTAGTAGTAGCAATCATTGTTATAGTAGCCACGACAGCACTAGCAATGGTAGTAGAAATAGTAGTAGCAGTAGGAGTAGTCGTAGTAGTGGTAGTAGTAGTAGTAGGAGAAGTTGTACTAGTAGCAGTAGTGACCGTAGCAGTAGTGGTAGTAGTATGAGAAGTAGTTTACATAGCAGTAGTGGTATTAGTAGCAATAGTAGCTGTAGTGGCAATAGTAGTAGCAATATTAGTAGTAGTAGTAGTAGTAGTAGCAGCAGTAGTAACAGAAGTAGTAAAAGTAGTAGCAGTAGTAGTAGCAGTAATAGTGGAACCAGCGGCAGTAGCAGTAGCTGTAGTTAAAGCTGCATTATCAGAAGTAGAAGTAGCAGTAGTTGTAGTAGTATGAGAAGTAGTTGGAGTAGCAGTAGCAGTTGTAGTAGTTGTTGTGTTAGTAGTAGCAACAGTTGCAGTAGTAGCAGCAGTAGTAGTAATAGTAGTAGTACTACCAGTAGCAGTAGTTGTAGTGGTAGTAGTAGTATCTGTAGTAGTAGTAGCTGGAGGAGCAGTAGAAGGAGTAGTTTTGATAGTAGCATTGGTAGTAGTAGTAGTCATGGTAGCAGTGTTGTTGTTGTAGTAGTTGTAGCAGTAGTAGAAGTTGTTGTTGTAGAAACAGTAGTATCCGTTGTAGTAGCAGTTGCAGAAGTAGTTGAGGTACGATAAGTTGGTGTAATAGTTGTAGCGGCGGTTGTAATAGTAGCAATGTTAGTAGTGGTAGAAGGGGGTAGTAGTATTAGTAGTAGTAGTAGTATTATTGCAGTAACAGAAGTTGTAGTTGCAGTAGTAGTAGCAGTAGCAGAATAAGTAGCGGTAGTAGTTGTTGTAGTAGTAGTAGCAGCAGTAGCAATAGCAAAAGTACTAGCAGTAGTACTAGTAGTGGTAGCAGTTGCAGTAGCCGTAGTAGTAGCATCAGTATTAGTAGCAGCAGTAGTAGTAGGTGAAGTATTTGCAATAGTAGCAGTAGTAGCAGTACAATTAGTAATTGTTGTAGCAATAGGGGTAGTAGTGTCGCTAGTAGTACTAGTAGTAGTATTACCAGTAGTGGTAGTAGTAGAAGTAGCAATAGCAAAAGAAGTAGCAGTAGTACTAGCAGTGGTAGTAGTTGTAGTAGCCATAGTAGCAGCATCAGTAGTAGGAGTAGTAGTAGTAGGTGAAGTAGTTGCAATAGTAGCAATAGTAGCGGCACAATTAGTAATAGTTGTAGCAGTAGGGGTAGTAGTGTCGCTAGTAGTACTAGTAGTAGCATCCGTTGTAGCCATACTAATAGTTGTCGTACTAGTAGTGGTTATTGTAGAAGCAGCAGTTGTAGTTGTAGTAGTAGTAGCAGTAGTTGTAGGAGTAGCAGCTGCATTAGTAGTAGTAGGAGTAATACTAATAGAAGTAGTAGTAGTAGCAGAAGTAGTAGCTGTGGTATTTGTTGTAGCTATAGTAGTAGTAGTCATAGCAGGAGAAATAGCACTAGCAGTATTAGTTGTAGCTGCGATAGTAGTACTAGTAGTAGGAATAGTAGCAGTAGCAGCAACCGCAGTAGTTGTAGTAGTAGCGCTAGTATTAGTAATAGTAGTAACAGCAATAGTAGTAGTAGTTGCAAAAGTAGTAGTAGTACTAGCAGAAGTAGCAATAGTAGTTGAAGTAGGAGCAGCTGTAGCAGTATTAGGAGTAGTAGTAGTTGCAGTAGTAGTAGTGTGAGTAGTAAGAGTAGTAGTAGTAGTAGTGGTAGTAGTAGTAATAGTTGTAGCAGTAGTCGCAACAGTAGCAGCGATAGTAGGGTAGTAATTGTAGCAATAGTAGCCGTATTAACAGTAGTAGTAGTAGTAGTCGCAGTGCTAGCTGTAGTAGCAGAAGTAGTAGTAGCAAAAGTATCTGTAATAGTAGACGCAGTAGTAATAGTAACAGTAATAGTAGAAGAAGCAGTAGAGTAGTAGTAACAACAGTAGTAATAAAAATAGAATAGGTAGTAGTAGTAGCAGTAGCAGTAGCAGTAGCTATATTAGTAAGAGAAGTAGTTAGAGTGACAGCGCAGTCATAGTTGTAGTAGTAGTAGTAGCTATAGTAGCAGTACTATTAGTTACGGTAGAGGTAGTGGTAGGAGTAGTAGTATTAGTAGCTGTAGTAGTTATTGTAGTAGTAGTAGCAGTAGTTGTAGGAGCTCCCGGAGCATTAGTAGTAGTAGTACTGGATGTTGGAGTAGTAGTTGTAGTAGTAGTGGCCGTAGTAGTAGCTGCAGTTATAATAGTCGTTGTTGTAGCAGTAGCAATAGCACTAGCAGTAGTAGTTGTAGCAGCCGTAGTAGTACTAGTAGTAGTACTAGCAGCAGTGGCAGCAGCCGCAGTAGTTATAGTAGTAGTACTAGTATTAGTAGTAGTAGTAACAATAATTGCAGTAGAAGTAGTAGTAGCAGCAGTAGTAGTAGTAGCAATAGTAGTAGCAATAGTAGCAATAGCAGTAGTAGTAGTACCAGCTCTAGTAGTAGTTGTTGCAGTAGTAGTAGTGTCGGTAGTAACAATAGTAGTAGTAGTAACAGTAGTGGTACCAGTAGTATTAGCAAAAGTAGTAGTAGTAGTAGTATTAGTATTAATAGTAGTCGTAGTAGACGTTGTATCCGTAATAGCAGAAGTAGCAGTAGTAGTAGTAATAATTGTAGCGGTTGTCACAACAGTAGCAGTCCTAGTAGTGGTAGTAATAACAGTAGAGCCACCATAGTAACAATAGTAGTAGTAGTAGCTGTCGTGGCTGTAGTAGCAGTACTAGTAGAAGCAACAATAGTAGTAGCAGTTGCAATAAAAGTAGTAGTAGCAGCAGCCGGAGTAGAAGTAGCAACAATAGTAGTAGTAGGAGTAGCAGTTGTAGTAGTAATTGTTGTTATCGTTGTAGTACACCTAGTAGTAGCAGTAGTTGGAATAGTAGTAGCAGTAGAAGTAGTAGTTGTTGTAGGAGTAGTAATAGTAGTAGTAGTTGTTGTTGTAGTTGTAGTAGAAGTAGTAGTAGTAGTAGTAGTAGTATTAGTAGATGTAGTAGTTGAAGTAGTAGTAGTAGTAAAAGCACAGTAGTAGTAGTAGTAGTAGTAGAAGCATCCATATCAGTAGTAGTAGTAGCAGTAGATGTAGTAGTAGGAGAAGTAGTAATAGTTATGGTAGTAGTTGTAATAATAGTAGTAGTAGTAGTAGCAGCAGTAGTAGTAGCGATAGTTGTTGTTGTTGTTGTAATACTAGCAGTAGCAATAATAGTAGTAGTAGTAGTAGTAATAGTTGTGGTAGTAGTGGTAGTAGCAGTAGTAGTAGTTGTGGTAGTAGTGGTAGTAATAGTAGTAGTAGTAGTAGCAATAGCAGAAGTAGCGATAGTTGTTATTGTTGTTGTTGTTGTAATACTAGCAGTAGCATTAGTTATAGCAGTAGTAGTTGTAGGAGAAGTAGTAGTAATAGTAATAGCAGCAGTAGTTGTAGGAGAAGTAGTACTAGTGGTAGTAGTAGTTGCTATAGTAGTAGTTGTAGAAGTTGTACTCTTAGTACCAATAGTACCAATAGTTGTAGTGGTGGTGGTGGTGGTGGTGGTAGTAGTAGTAGTAGCGGTAGTTAAAGTAGTAGTAGTAGTAGTAGCGTTATTAGTTGCCACAGGAGTAGCAGCAATAGCAGTAGTAGCAATAGTTGAAGCAATAGCAGTAGCAGTAGTCATATCAGCACTAGTAGTATTTATAGAAGTAGCAGCTGTAGTTGTACTAGTAGTGGTAGTAGCTGCTGCTGTAGAAGTATTTGTAGTAGAAGTAGTAGTATTATTAGCGGTGGTAGTAACGGTAGTCAAGGTA
The DNA here is from genome assembly GCA_005019695.1 of Trichopus zeylanicus subsp. travancoricus. Taxonomy (NCBI): domain Eukaryota; kingdom Viridiplantae; phylum Streptophyta; class Magnoliopsida; order Dioscoreales; family Dioscoreaceae; genus Trichopus; species Trichopus zeylanicus. The sequence continues at coordinate 21,752 of RXID01016704.1, forward strand.
GCAGTAGCAGCAGTTCTTACAATAATAGTAGCAGTTGTGGCGGTAGTAGTAGCCGTAGCAGTTGTAAAAGTAGTAATAGCAGTTGTAGTAGTAGTAGCTGCTGCTGCTACTTCTACTCCTACTACTACTATTACTACTGCTACGCGGCTGCTAGTACTACTACTACCAATACTACTACTAATGTTACAACTGCTACAGTGACTTCTACTGTTACTACTACTACAACAATAACAACAACTACTACTGATATCGTTGCTGCTACTACTGCTACTACTACTACCACTACTACCACTATTACTGCTACTACTGCTACTAGTACTATAGGTACTACTTCCACTGCTATAACTTCTGCTACTACTACAACTGCTACAACAACAACAACTACTACTACATATATGACTATTACTACTACTACAGCTACTGCTACCAGTATTACTACCTGCTATAACTGCTACTCCTACCTACTACTACTACTGCTGCTGCTGCTGCTATAACTACTACTGCTACTGCTACTACCACAACTGTAACTGCTACTACGACAACAACTACTACTACTGTTGCTGCGATTGCTACTACTACAACTACTACTTCTTCTACTGCTACTACTACTACAACTACTACAGCTACTACTGTTACTTCTGCTACTACTTGTAGTATGACTACTACTACCACTACTAACACTACTCTGACTACTACCCTACTCCTACACCGATTCCTACTCCAACTACCAACTCTAGCACTACTACTACTAATACTACGACAACTACTACCACTACTGCTACTACTTCTACCAAAACTACTACTACTAGTACGACTGCAACAATAACAACTACAACTAATACAACCACTCCTCGTCCTACTACCTCATCAACAACCATTACGGCTAATACTATTATTATGACTACTGCTGTTGGTAGTACTACTACTATTGCTACAACTACTACAATTGCTACTACCAATACTACTCCTACTACTACAACTGCGACTGGTAATACTATTACTTCTTCTTCTTCTACTACTACTACTACTATACTACTGCTACTACTCCTACTACTACCCCTACTACTACTATGACTACTACTACAACTACCAATACTACTAATGTTACTACTCCTCATGCTTCTACTACTACTTCTACTACTACAACTACTACAACTCCTCCTACTCTTCAACTAAAACCAATACTACTACTACCACTACCACAACTACCATAACTTAGTACTACTACTCCTCCCCCTACTAACAATTCTGCTATTGCTGCAACTACTGCTAGTCCTACTACCACTACTACTGCTAGTACTACTACTATAACTATTGCTACAACAAATACTACTCTTATGACTACAACTGCTACTACTACTAGTATTACTATTAGTACTACTACTACTACTCATATAACTATTACTACTACTATTGTCATTATTACTAGAACTACTACTTGCTACTACTACTATTGCCACCTATGTAGCTAATATTGCTTCCATGAATGCTACATCCACTTCTACTACTACTATTGCTACTGCCACTACTGCTACAGCTGCTACTACTACTACTACTTCTACTACTACTACTACTACAACAACAACTATTACTACTTCTACTACTACTACTACTACTACTATTACTCCTATTTCTAGTATGGCTAATACTGCTGCTATTGCTACTACTGATGCAACTGATACTTTTGCTACTGATACTAGTACTATCGCAACTGCTACTACTTCTACTACTGCTACAACTATTATTACCACTACTACTAACACTACTGCTACTGCTATTACAACTACTGCTAATACTAATGCCACTACTGTTGCTGCTACTGCTACTACTATTCACACTGCTACTGTTACTACTACTAATACTTCACCTCTTAAAATAACTTCTAGTATGACTTCTCCTACTACTAATACAATGATAACTTCCACTACTACTACTACTACTATTCTGGCTGCTACTAATTTTATTACTACAATGACTAATACCAGCACTACTACTACTCCTGCTTCTGCTACTACTACTACTACTACTACTACTAGCACTATTGCTTCCACTAAAATTGGCATGACTACTACTACTACTACTATTGTAACTACTACTACTATTGGTAGTAGTGGTAGTGGTCATAGAAGTAGTAGCAGAAGTAGTAGTAGTTGTTGTTGTAGTAGTCATAGTTGTAGTAGCATTAGTAGTTGTAGTGATAGTAGTAGTAGTAATAGAAGCTGCAGTAGTAGTAGAAGTAGATCAAGTACTAGTAGTTATGGTAGGAGTAATACTAGCAAAAGTAGTAGTAGTAGTAGCAACTGTAGTTATAGTAGCAGTCCTGGTAGTAGTGACAGTAGTAGTCATAGTTGTAGTATTAGTAGTAGTAGTCATTGTAGTAGTAGGAGTAGGAGTGACAATAGAAGTTCTAGTAGTAGTAGAAGTAGTAATAATAGTTGTAGTAGCAGTGGTTGCAAGTAGTAGTAGTTATTGTTGTTGTAGTAGTAGTAGTACTATTAGTAGGAGCAGTAGTAGTGGTAGCTACAGTAGTAGTAGTAAGTCATTGTAGCAGTAGTTGTTGTTATTATAGTAGTAGGACTAGTAGTTGTAATCATAGAAGTCATTGTAATAGTAGTAATATTCGCAGTACTAGTTGTACTAGTATCAGTATTAGTAGTCATAATAGATATAGGTGTAGTAGAAATAGAACTAGTAGTAGCAGCAGCAATAGCCTTAGTAGTAGGACTAGTAGTAGTAGTAGTAATAGTAGTAGGAGTAGCAGTAATAGTAGCAATAGTCATTCTGGTAGGGCTTAGGGTTTAGGATTTGCGGTTTAAGATTTGGGGTTTAGGGTTTATGGTTTTATAATAGTAGTAGTAGCAGCAATGGTAGTAGTAGCAGTAGTAGTAGTTGTTGTAGTAGTAGTAGTACTAGTAGCAGTAGTAGTATTCAGATTAGTAGTAGTAATGGTAATAGCGGTAGTAGTAGTAGCTGTTGTAGTAGTAGTATTCAAATTAGTAGTAGGAATAGTAGTAGTAGTAGCAGCAGTAGTAGCAGTAGCAGCAGCAGCAGTAGCAGCAGCAGTAGCAATAGTACCAATCGTAGCACTACTACTACTAGTAGCAGTAGTAGAAGTAGTAGTAGTACTCCTTCTAGCAGTAGAAGTAGCAACAACACTCTAAGAGCAGTAGTAGTCATAGTAGCAACCGTAGCAATAGTATTAGTCGCAGCAGTCATTACTGTAGTAGCAGTCGTAGTAGTAGCAGTAGTAGCAATAACAGTAGAAGTAGTAGTAGCAGTAGTAGTAGTAGTAGAAGTTGCAGTAGTTGCAGTAGTAGCAGTAGTAGTAGGAGCAGGAGAATTAGTTGTAGTAGTAGCAG
>RXID01016705.1:0-18655 GCA_005019695.1 Trichopus zeylanicus subsp. travancoricus
TTAGTACGAGCAGGAGCAGTAGTAGTGTTAGTAGTAGTTGGAAGAGCAGAAGCAGTAGTAGTAGCCATAGCACAGCAATTGTTGTTTTAGTAGCACTAGTAATAAGGGCAACAGTAGCTGAAGTATTAGTGTTATAGTAGTAGAAGTAGTCACTGTAGTAGTGGTAGTAGTAGCAGTAATTATATCAATAGCAGTAGTTGTTGTAGTTGTAGTTGTAGTAATTATAGAGTTAGTGGTAGTAGTAGTAGTAGTATCTGTAGTCATTGCAGTAGCAGTAGTAGTAGCAGTAGTAGCAGTAGCAGTAGTAGTAGTAGCAGTAGCAGTAGTAGTAGTCATTGTAGCAACAAGTTCAATAGTAGTAGTAGTAGTAGTAGTAGTAGTTCTAGCAGTGGTAGTAGTTGCAACAATTGTAATGGTAGTAGGAGCAGTACAAGCCGTTATAGTAGTGGCAGCAGTAGTAGTGGTAGTAGTAGAAGTAGTTGTAGTCATTGTAGCAGTATTAGTAGTAATAGTAGTAGTCGTGGTAGTAGTACTAGTACTAGAAGTAGTAGTAGTAGGAAAAGATGTAGTGATAGCATTAGTAGATGCAACAAAAGTAGTAGCAGCTGTTGTAGTAGTAGTATCAGTAGTAGTAGTCGTAATTGGATTTGTAGTAGTAGCAACAATAGTAGCAGTAGTTGCAATAGTAGTAGCAGTAGTAGCAGAAGTAGTAGTTACGATAGTAGCAGCAATAATAGCAGTGTAGTTGTAGCAGCTGTTGTAACAACTGTAGTAGCAGCAATAGTATGAGTAGAAGTAGTAGTAGTTAAGCTAGTAGCAGTAGTTTTCATGGAAGCAGAAGTAGTAGTAGTAGCAGTACTAGTAGCAGCAGTTGTGGTAGTGCGAGTAGTAGGAGAAATATTTGTAGAAGTAGTAACAGAAGTAGTAGTTGCAGTAGCAGTAGGTGTTGTAGTAGTAGCAGTAGTAGCAGTAGGTGCTGTAGCAGTAGCCGTAGTAGCAGTAGGAGTTGTAGAAGTAGCAGTAGCCATAATAGTAGTAGCAGTAATAGTATTAGCAGTAGTAGTTGTAGCAATAGTAGTAGTAGTAGCACTAGTTGTAGTAGATGGAGTAGTGGCATTAGTAGTAGTAGTAGGAGGAATAGTAGTAGTAGTAGTAGTAGAAGTAGTGGTGGTAGTATTAGTTTTCATAGTAGTAGTAGTTGTTGTTATTGTAGTAGTAGCTGCAGTACTCGTACTTCTAGTTGTTTTTGTAGAAGAAGTTGTTCTTGTTGTCGCAATAGTAGTAGTAATACTCGTAGTCGTAGTAATAGTAGTGGTCATCGTAGTAGTAGTGGTAGTGGTAGTTGCAAGAGCAGCGGCAATAGAAGTAGTTATTGCAGTAGCAACAGTATTGATAGCAGTATTAGTAGCAGTAGTTGCAGCAACTATAGTTCTAGTAGCAGTAGTAGCAGCGGCAACAGTAGCAGAAATAGTTGTGTTGTAGTAGTATAGTAGTCACTGTAGTAGTAGTAGTAGTAGTAGCAGTAATAGTAGCAGTAGCTGCAGCTTTTGTAGCTGTAATTGTAGTATTAGTAGAAGTAGTAGTAGTAGCAAGAGTTGTAGTAGTAATAGTAGTAGTAGTAGTAGTAGTAGTAGTAGCAGTCAAAGTAGTAGTAATAGTAGTAGTAGTAGTAGTAGTAGTAGTAGCAGTCGAAGTAGTAGTAGTAGTTGTAGTAGTAGTAGTGAAGTAATAGTAGTAGTAGTAGTAGTAGTCATAGGTGTAGCAATAGAAGTAGGAGGAGAAGAAGTAATATTAGTAGTAGTTGGAGTAATAGTTGTTGTAGGAGTAGTAGTAGTAGAATTAGCAGCAAAACTAGTTGTAGTAGAGGTAGCAATAGTAGTAGTTGCATTAGTAGTTGCGACTGAGTAGTTGTAGTAGTAGTAGTAGAAGTAGCAATAGCAGTAATCAGAGTAGTTGCACGAGTAGCGGTAGAAGTAGTAGCAATAGTAGAAGTAATGGTAGTAGAAGTAGTAGTAGTAGTTGTAGAAGCAGCAGCAATAATAGTTGTCGTAAAAGTAATAACAGTAGTTGTTGTAGTAATAGTAGTAGTTCTAGAAGGTGTATTAGGAGTAATAGTAGTAGTAGCAGTAGTAGTAGCAGTAATAGCAGTAGTAGTAGCGGTAGTAGTAGCTGTAGTAGTTGTTGTAGTAGTTCCAGTCGTAGTAGTAGAAGTAGTCGTTTTTGTAGTAGTAGCAGTTGTGGCTGTCACAGCAACAATAGTAGTAGTATTAGTAGTAGTAGTAGAAGTAGTTCTTGTTGTTGTTGTAGTAATAGTAGTAATAGTGGTGGTAGTAGTAATAGTAGCAGTTGTAGTTGCAGCATTAGTTGGAGTAGTAGTAGAAACTGTAGTAGTAGGAGTAGCCATAGAAGTAGTAGTAGTAGTAGCAATAATAGTAGTATTAGTGGTTGTAATAGAAGTAGTAGTAGTAGTTGTTGTTGTAGGAGGAGTGGCAGTAGTAGTAGTTATTATTGTAATAATACTAGTAGAAGTAGTAGTAGTTGTAGTCGTGGTTGTAGTAGTAGTAGTAGTTGTAGTCATAGTAGCAGTACTAGTAATAATAATAATAGTAGTAGTAATAATAGTTGTAGTACTATTAGTAAAAGTATTTCTTCTAGGCGTATTACGAGTAGTAGTGGTAGTAGTAGAAGTAGTAGTAGTAGTAATAGCAACAGAAGTAGTAGTAGTAGTAGTGGTAGTAGTAGTAGTAGTAGTAGAAGTAGTAGCAGCAGCAGCAGCAGTAGTAGTAGTAGTTGTTGTTGTTGTTGTTGTTGTTGTACTGGTAGTAGTAGTAATAGTGATAGTGGCAGTAATAGTTGTACTAGTAGGAGCAGCAGCAGCAGTAGTAGCAGAAGTAATAGCCGGGGTTGTTGAAGTAGCCCTATCAATAGTAGTAGTAGTAGTTGTTGTTGTTGTTATGTTATTAGTAGTAGTAATAGCGGAAGTAGTAGTAGCAATAGTAGAAGTAGTAGTAGTTGTAGTAGCATTGGTAGTAACAGCAAAAGCACTAGTAGTTGTAAAAGTAGTTATAGGAGTAGTCTCACTTATAGTAGCAAGAGTCGCAGCAACTATAGTTTTAGTAGAACTTGTAGTAGCGGCAACAGCAGCAGCAGTAGTAGTGTGGTAGTAGTTGTAGTAGTAGTAGTCGTAGTAGCAGTAGTAGCAGTAGTAGTAGCAATAGTAGTAGTAGTAATAGTTCCAGCTGCAGCAATCATTATAGTTGTTGTTGTAGTAGTTATCAAAATATTAGTAGTCGTAGTAACTATAGCAGCAACAGCAATAGTTGTGGCAAAAGCCATAGTAGAAGCAATAGTAGTAGTAGTAGTAGTAGTTGTTGTAGCAGTGGTTGGAGTAGTAGTTGTTATAGCAGCTGAATAGATACTAGCAGTAGGAGTTGTAGTCGTAGTAGTAGTAATAGTAGTAATAATAGTAGTCATAGTAGTGGTAACAGTAGAAGTTGTAGTAGCTGTAGTAGTAGCAGTAGTTGTAGTCGTTGTAGCCGTAGCTGTAGTAGTGGTAATAGTAGTAGTAGTAGTAGTAACAGTACTAGTAGTAGAAGTAGTAGTAGTTGTTGTAGTCATTGTAGCAACAGTAGTAGTAGTAGCAACAGTAGTAACAGTACTAGTAGCCGAAGTAGTAGTAGTAGGAAAAGAAGTAGTTGTAGCAGCAGCAGTAGCAACAACATTAGTAGTAGTAGTATTAGTAGCAACAGTAGTAGTTGAATTAGTAGCCATAGTAGCAGCAGTAGTAGTAGTTGCATTAGTTGTAGCAACAGCAATAGTAGTTGTAGTAGTAGTTGCAGCAGTTGCAGTAGTATTAGTAGTAGCGGTAGTAGTTGTTGTAGCGCTTGTATCAATAGTAGCAGCGGCAGCTGTATGAGCATAAGTTGTAATAGTTAAAGTAGTAATAGTAGTAGTAGTTGTTGTGGTAGTAGTAGCAGTAGGAGAAGTAGCAGTTGTAGTAGTGGTAGCAGTAGCAGGACTAGTTGTAGAAGTAGTAACATAAATTGTAGTTGTCGTAGCAATAGGATTAGTAGTAGTATCAACAGCCGTAATCATAGCAGCAATAGTAGTATTAGCAGTAGTAGTTATTGTTTGAGTAGTAGTAGTAGTAGCAGTAGTAGCTGCAGTAGTAGTAGAAGTAGTAGCAGCAGTAGTAGTAGTAGTAGTAGTAGCAACAATAGTAGTAGTTGTAGTAGTAGCAGTAGTTGTTGTTTTTATTGTTGGAAAAGTAATAGTAGTAGTTGTTGTAGAAGCAGAAGAAGTAGAATTGCAGTAGAGTAGAAAGTGTAGTAGACGCAGTAGGAGATGTAGTAGTAGTAGAAGAAGTAGCTATCGTAGCGACTGCAGTAGTAATAGTTGTTGTTGTTATTGTTATTATAGTACTAGTAGTGGCAGTAGTAGTATTAATAACCACAGTAATAGCAGCACTAGTAGTAGCAGTTGTAGTACCACCAGCAGCAGCAGTAGTAGTTTTAGTAGAAGTACTACTAGTAGCGGTAGTAGTAGTAGAAGTAGTAGTAGCAACAGTAGTAGTAGCAGTAACTGTAGTCGTAGTAGTAGTAGGAGCAATAGTAGTAGTTGAAGTAGAAGTTGAAAAAATTGAAGCAGTGAGAGTAGTAGTAGCAGTAGTAGTACGATTAGTTGTCCTAGTAATAGTGGTAGTAGCCATAGTAGTTGTAGTAGTGGTAGTTGCAGCAATAGCCGCAGCTGTATCATTAGTGGCGAAAGTAGTATTACTAGCAATAGTAGTAGTAGTAGTGGTAGTGGCAGCAGCATTAGTCGTAGTAGTGGTGGTGGTAGTCGTAGTAGTAGTAGTGGTGATGGTGGTAGTAGTAGTAGCAGCAGCAGTTGTTGTTGTTGTTGTAGTAGTTGTAGCAGAAGTAGAAATAGAAGTAGAAGAAGTAGCAGAAGTAGTAGCAGTTGTACTAGTAGAGGTTCTAGTAGAAGGCATAGTCGTAGTAGGAGTAGTAGTAGTACCAACAGCAGCAATAGTAGTAGTAGCAATAGCAGATGCAGCAGTAGTAGTAGGAGTAGTAGCTGCTGCAGCAATAGTAGTATTAGTGGGAGTAGTAGTAGTAGTAGCTGTAGTAATAGCAGTAGTTTTAGTAGTTGCAGAAGTAGTAGTAGCAACAGCAAGAGTATTAACAGTAGCAACAATAGTAGCAATAGTAGTCATAGTAACAGTAGTAGTAGCAGCAGTAGTAGTAGTAATCGTAGCAAGAGCAATAGAAGTAGTTGTAGTAGTAGTAATAGTCATAGTAGCATTGGCAGCAACAGTAATAGTAGTAGTAGTTATATTGCTAGTGGTAGTAGTAGTAGCAGTAATTGTAATAGTAGTAGAAGTAGTAGCAGTAGAAGTAGAGGTACGAGGAGGTGAAGTTGTTGCAGTAGTGATAGTAGTAGGAGCAGTAGTAGTAGTAGTAGTGCTAGCTATAGTAGTTACAGTGGCAGTTGTTGTAGTAGTTGTAGAATTAGTAGAAGAAGTAGTTGTAGCAGTAGCTGTAGATGTCGTAGTAGCAGCCACAACAGTAGTGCTAATAGTCACAGTAGCAGCAGCAGCAATATTAGTAGTTGCAGTAACAGTAATAGTAGTTGCAGTAGACGTTGTAGCTATTGTAGTTGTAGTAGCTGTAGTTGTAGCAATAGCAAAAGCTGCAGTAGTAGTAGTAGTAATAGCGGCAGTAGAGGCAGCAGTAGCAGCAGAAGTAGGAGCAGCAGTAGTAGTATTATGAGTAGCAACAGTAGTATTAATAGTGATAGCAGTAGTAGCAGTCGTGGTTGCCGCAGTAGTAGTTATAGTAGTAACAGTAGTAGTCACCGCATAAGTAACAGTCGTAGCAGTTGTAGTAGCAGTAGTAGTAGCAGCAGCAATAGTAGTAGCAGTAGTAGTATAGTTGCAGAAGTAGCAGTTGTTGTAGTAGAAGTAGTAGGAGATGTAGTTGTTGTAGTAGTAGTTGAAGTAGCAGCAGCAGCAGCAGTAGTAGTAATAATAGTAGTAGTAGTTGTAGTAGTTGTAGTAGAAGTAGCAAAATCAATAGTAGCAGTAGTAATAGTAGTTATTGTAATAGTGGTAGTAATAATAATAGTTGTAGTAGTAGCAGTAGTAGCAGTCATAGTAGTGAAAGCATTAGTTGTAGTAGTAAATGTAGTAGTAGCAGTAGTGGTTGCCATTGTAGCAATAGCAGTAGTAGTAGTAATAGTAGTAGTAGTAGTAGTAGTACTTGTAGCAGAAGTAATAGTAGTAGGAAAAGAAGTAGTGGTAGCAGTAGCAAAAGTTGTAGGAGCAGCAGTCGTAGTAGTAGTAGTAGTAGTTGTAAAAGTTATAGTTGTAGTAGTACTAGTAGTAGTAGTCACAGTAGTTGCAGTAGTAGTAGAAGCAGCTATTGTAGTAGCATTAGCAGTAACAGTATGAGTAGAAGTATTAGTAGTTAAAATAATAGTAGTAGTAGTACTATTAGGGGTAGTAGTATTAGCAGTAGTAGTAGTAGCCGCAGTTGTAGCAGTTACAGCAGCAGCAGCAGCAGTAGTAGTAGTGGTGGCAGTAGCTGTTGCAGTAGTAGCAGCAGTGGTAGTAGTAGTAGTGGCTATAGTAGCGGTAATAGTTGTAGAAGTAGTTGTAGATGTAGTAGTAGTAGTAGTAGTAGTAGTAGTAGTAGTAGTAGTAGTAGCTATATGAGTAGTAGGGGTGGTAGCAATATGCTTAGTTTTAGCAGTAGTAGTAATAGCAGTAGTTGTAGTAGTCAGAGAAGGAGTAGCAATTGTTATTGTGGGAAAAGTCATATTATTAGTAGTAGTAGTTGGAGTAGTTGTAGTTGTAGTAATAGTAGTAGTCATAGTTGTAGTAGTAATATTAGTAGTAGCAGCAGTAATAGTAGTAGTAGCAGTAGTGCAGTAATAGTAGTAGTAGCAGTAGTAGTCGTAGTAGTAGTCATAGTTGTTTTATCTATAGTAGAAGTAGCAGTAGTAGCAGTAGCAGTATTAGCAGAAGTAGTAGTACTAATAGTAGTAGTAATGGAAGTATAATAGTAGTACCAATAGTAGTAGAAGTGGTAGTTGTAGCACAAATAGTAGTAGCAGTACTAATAGTAGTAGTAGAAGCAGTACCAGTATAGTTGCTGTAGTAGTAGTAGCAGTAGTAGAAGTTGTAGGAGGAGGAGTACTAGGAGTAGGAGTAGCAACTGTATCAACAACAATAGTAGTCATAGTAGTAGTAGGAGGAGTAGCACAAGTAGCAGTAGTAGTGGTTGTTGTAGTGGTAGTAGCGTAAGTAGCAGTAGTAGCATGAACTGCCACAGTAGAAGTAGTAGGAGGAGGTAGAGTTGTAGCACCCATCGTAGTAGTCGTAGTTGCTGCAGCAGCAACAATAGTAGCAATAGTAGGAGTAGTAGTAGTGGTAGTAGCAGTAGCCGAAGTAGTAGTGGTAGAAGTAGTAGTAACATTAGTAGTAGTAGTAGTAGTAGCAACAGTTGTAATAGTAGTAGTAGTAGCTATAACAGTAGTAATAGAAGTTTTAGCAGCAACAACAGTAGTAGTAGCAGTAGTAGCAGACGTTGTAGTAGTAGTGGTAGTAAAAGTAGTACTTGTAGTGGTAATAGTCATAGCAGAAGTTGTAGCAGTAGTCGGAGTAGCATTATGTGTTGGAACCGAAGTAGCAGCAGTAGTAGCATAAATAATAGAAGTAGTAGTAGTGGACAGAATAGTAGTAGTACAAGTAGCATTCGCAGTAGTAGTACCAGTAGTAGTAATAGCAGCAGTAATAATAGCTTTCGTAGTAGTAATACTAGATGGAGTACTAGTTGCATTAGTAGTATAGTAGTAGTAGTTGCAGCAACAGTAGTAGTAGTAGTAATTATAGTAGCAGTAGTAATAGTAGTATTAGTCATAGTAGTAATAGTAGTAGTAATAGTAGTAATTTGAGTAATAGTAGTGGTTCTAGTAGCAGCGGTTGTAGCTGTAGCAATAGTTGTAGTAGTAGTAGTGGGAGTAGTAGAAGTTATAGCAGCAATAGTAGTAGTAGTAGTAGTTGTTGTTGTTGTTGTTGGAATAGCATTAGGTATAGCAACCGAAGTTGTAGCAGTAGTAGCAGTAATAATAGAAGTAGTAGTAGCAGTTGGAGTAGTAGCAGTAGTAATAGTAGTAATAGCAGGAGCAGTAATAACTTTAGTAGTTGTAATAGTAATAGTAATAGCTTTAATAGTAGTAATAGTAGTAGTTGCAGCAATAGTAGTAGTTGTACTTATGGTAATAATAGTTGTAGTAGCAATAGTAGTAGTAGTGGTAGTAGTAGTACTAATAGTAATAGTAGAAGTAGTAATAGTAGCCGAAGTAGTAGTAGTAGTTGTCGTAATTATAGTTGCAGAAGTAGTAGAAGTAGTATTAATAGTAGTACTAGTAGTAGCAGCAATAGTATTAGTAGGAGTAGTAGTAGTAGCAATAGTAATAGCTGTAGTAGTAGTAGTAGTAGTAGTATTAGCAGTAGTAGTAGCAGTAGTAGTAAAAGTTGTAGTAGTAGCAAAAGTAGTAGTAAGAGTAGTAGCGGTAGCGCTAGTACTAGCAGCAATAGCTATATGGTTGCAGTGGTAGAAGTAGCAATTGAAGCAACAATAGTAGTAGCAGTAGCGGTAGCAGATGAAGCAGTAGTACTAGTAGCGGTAATAAGAGTAGTAGTTGTAGAAGTTGTAGTAGTAGTTGTTGTTATACTAGTAGTATTTGTTATAGTAGTGGAAGTAGTGGCAATTGTAGTAGCAGAAGTAGTAGCAGCAGTGCTAGTAGTAGTAGTTGCAGTAGTAGTAGCAGTAGAAGTAGTAGGAGTAGTAGTATTAATAGCTGCAATAGCAACATCAGCAGTAGCAGTGTTTGTACTAGTTCTAGTAGTATTAGTAGTAGTAGTAGCAGCAATAGTAGTAGTTGTTGTAGTAGCAGTCGCAGCAGTAGTAATACTAGTTGGAGGAGGAGTAGTAGTAGTTGCAACAGAAGTAGTTGAAGTAGTAGCTGAAATAGAAGTAGTAGTAATAGTAGTAGTAGGAGGAGGAGGAGGAGGAGTTGTACTAGTACAAGTTGTAGTGGTGCTAGTAGAAGTAGTATTAGTTATAGTAGTAATTGTTGTTGTTATTGTTGTAGATTTAATAGAAATTGTACGAGTAGTAGTAGTGGTGGTAGTTGTTGTTGTTGTTGTTGTTATTGTCGCAATAGTTGTAGTAGTCATAGTAGTAGTTATAGTAGAGGTAGTAAAAGTATTAGTAATACTCATAGTGGTAGAAGAAGAAGTAGTAGTAGTAGTACTAGTAGCAGTCGCAGGAGCAATCATAGTAGTAGTAGTAGCAGCAGTAGTAGCAGTAGTTATAGTAGTAGGGGTAATAGTAGTCATAGTAGAAGTAGGAGTAGCAGTTGTAATAGCAGTATAGAAGTAGTAAGAGGAGTAGTAGTTGTAGTGGGAGTAATAGTAGGGGTAGAAGTAGAAGTAGTACTAGTAGCTGTAGTAATAGTAATTATTGTAGAAGTAGCAGTAGGAGCAGTAGTAGTAGTAATACTAGCAGTAGCAATAGTAGTAGCAGGAGTAGTAGTAGTAGTAATAGTAGTCGTAGTAGGAGTATTAGTAGCAGTAATAGTAGCCTTCGAAGTAGTAGCTGTTATAGTAGTAGTACTAGTAGTAGTAGTGGTAGTAGAAGTTGTACTAATAGTAGTAGTAGTAGTAGTAGTAGTGATAATAATTATTGTAGAAATAATTATAGTTGTAGTAGGAGTTGTAGTAGTAGTCATAGTAATAGTGGTTGTTGTAGTCGGAGCATTAGGAGTAGCAGTGGTAGTAGTAGTAGTAGTAGTAGTATTAGTAGTAGTTGTTGTAGTAGTCATAGTACTAGAATTGGTAGTAGAAGTAGGTGTTGTTGTGGTAGTCGTAGTAGTAGTAGTAGTAGTAGTAGTGGTAGTAGTAGTAGTAGTCCTAGTAGTAGTGGTGGTGGCCGTTGTTGTAGTAGCAGCAAGAGTAGCAGTAGCAACAATAGTAGCAGTAGTTGCCATTGTTGTTGTTGTTGTAGCTATAGTAGTAGTCATAGTAGGAGTTGTAGTAGTTATAGTAGTAGTATTAGGTGTAGTAGTAGTAGTAGAAGTAGTTATTGTCATAGTAGTAGTTGTAGTAGTAGTAGTAGTAGTAGTAGTAGTAGTAATAGTAGGAGTAGGAGTAGCTATAGTAGCTACCATAGTAGTAGTTGTTATAGTTGTAGTAGTGGTAGTAGCTGTAGTGGCAGTAGTAGTAGTACCGGTAGTGGTGGTAGTAATAGTTGTAGTAGTAGAAGTAGTAGTAGCAGTAGTAGTAGCGGTATAAGTAGGAGTGGTAGAAGTAGTAGTAGTAGCACTAGTAAAAGTTGTTGCAGTAGTAGTAACAGTAGTAGCAGCAGCAGTAGTAGTAGTAGCAGTAGCAAAAGTTGTCGTAGATGTAGTACTAGTAGTATTAGCAGTAGTAGTAGTAGTAGTTGTAGGAGCAGCAGTAGTAGTAGAAGTAGTAGTAGCAATAATAGTTTTAGTAGTAATAATAGGAGTATCAGTAGTACTTATAGCAATAGCTGTCGTAGGAGTAGCAGTAGTAACAATAGAAGTAGTAGTAGTAATAGTTGTAGTTATAGTATGCGTACAAGGAGCAGCAACAACAACAACTATAGTCGTAGTAGTAGTAGGAGGAGGAGGAGGAGGAGTTATACTTGTTCAAGTTGTAGTTGTGCTAGTAGAAGTAGTATTAGTTATAGTAGTAGTGGTTGTTGTTATTATTTTAGTTTTAGTAGAAGCTATACGAGTAGTAGTAGTAGTGGAAGTTGTTGTTGTCGCAATAGTTGTAGTTGTCATAGTAGTAGTTGTAGTAGAGGTAGTAAAAGTGTTAGTAGTAGTAGTAGTAGTAGTAGTAGTAGTAGTAGTCGTGGTGGTGGTGGTAGTAGTAGTAGCAGTAGCAATCATAGTAGTAGTTGCAGTAGTAGTAGTAGTTGTAGTTATAGTAGTAGGGGTAACAGTAGTCGTAGTAGAAGTAGGAGCAATAGTAGTAATAGCAGTAGTAGAAGTAGTAAGAGTTGTAGTAGCAGTAGGAGTAATAGTAGGAGTAGCAGTAGAAGTAGTACTAGTAGCAGTAGTAATAGTAGTTATAGTAGTTATAGTAGAAGCTGCAGTAGGAGTAGCACTAGTACTAGCAGTAGCAGCAGTAGCAGCATTAGTAGTAGTAGAAGTAGTAATAGTAGCAGCAGTAGTAGCATTAGTTGCAGTAATAGTAGCATTCAGAGCTGTAGCTGTTATAGTAGTAGTAGTAGTGCTAGTAGTAGTAGAAGTTGTACTAATAGTAGTAGTTACAGTAGTAGTAATAATAATAGCGATAGAAATAATTATAGTTGCAGAAGGAGTTGTTGTAGTAGTCGTAGTAATAGCGGTTGTTGTAATCGGAGCATTAGGAGCAGTAGTGGCAGTAGTAGTAGTAGTAGTATTAGTTGTAGTAGTTGTAGTAGTCATAGTGCTAGAAGTAGTAGTAGAACTAGTTGTTGTTGTAGTCATAGTAGTAGTAGTAGTAGTAATAGTCCTAGTAGCAATAGTAGTGGCCGTTGTTGTAGTAGCAACAACAGCAGCAGTAGTAGCAATAGTAGTAGTAGTTGCTATTATTGTTGTTTTTGTAGTAGCGGTAGTAGAAGTAGTTATTATTGTAGTAGTGGTAGTAGTAGTTGCGGTAGTAGTAGTAGTACCAGTAGTGGCGGTAGTAGAAGTAGTTATTGTTGTAGTAGTGGTAGTAGTAGTAGTGGAAGTAGTAGTAGTACCAGTAGTGGCGGTAGTAGTAGTACCAGTAGTGGCGGTAGTAGCAGTAATAGCAGTAGTAGCAGTAGTGGTAGTAGTAATAGTAGTTGTAGTGGTTGTTGTAGTAGTAGTAGTAGCAGGAGCAGGGGTAGGAGTAGGAAGAGTAGTAGGAGCTGCTGTAGTAGTAGTTGGAGTAGTAGGTGTTGTAGTGGTAGAACTAGCTGCAACAACAGCTGCAGTAGCAGTAGCAGTAGTAGTACTAGTAATTGTAGTAGTAGTAGTAGTAGTAGTAGCACGAGTAATTGCAGTAGTAGTAGTAGTAGTAGTAGTAGCAGTTTTAGTAGTAACAGCAGCAGTAGTACTAGTATTAATAGTAATAGTTATCATTGTTGTCATTGTAGTAGTTGTAGTAGTCATGGTAGGAGTAGTTGCTAGAGTTGTAGTAGTGTTAGTAGTAGCAATAGAAGTAGAAATAGTAGCAGCAGTAGTAGCAGTAGTTATGGTTGTAGTATTAGTTGTAGTAGTAGTAGTTGTTGTTGTTGTAGTAGTAGTCGTAGTAGTGGTAGTTGTAGTAGTAGTTGTTGTTATAGCAGTAGTTGTAGAAATAGAAGCAGTAGTAGTAGTTGTAGTACGGGTAGGAATTGGAGTAGGAGTAGCAGTAGCAGTAGTAGTAGTTGTTGTTTTTATAGTAGTAGTAGTAGAAATTATAGCAGTAGTAGTATTAGTAGCAGGAGGAGGAGTAGAAGTAGTAGCAGTAGGAGTACTAGTAGTAGTGGCGGTAGTCGTAGTAGAAATGGTAGTAGTAGTTGTAGTAGGAGGAGTAGTAGTAGGAGGAGGCGGAGGAGTAGTAGTAGCAATAGTAGTAGTTGTGGAAGTAGTAGTAGCCATAGTAGTAGTATTAATAGTAGGAACAGTAGTAGTTGTTGGAGTTGTAATTGTGCTAGTGGCAATTGTTGTAGTAGAAGTGTAGTAATAGTAGTAGTAGTAGTAGGAGGAAAAGTAGTAGCCGTAGCAGTAGTAGTGGTGGCAGTAGTAGTTGTAGTAGCAGTAGTTGTTGTTGTCATAGTAGTTGTAGTAGCAGGAGTAGTAGTAGTTGTAATAGCAGTAGTAGTTGTTGTCATTGTAGTAGTAGTAGCAGGAGCAGTAGTAGTAGTTGTTGTTGTTGTAGTTGTAGTTGCAATAGTAGCAGTAGAAAAAGTAGTAGTAGTAGTAGCAGTAGTAGTTGCTGTATAGGTGTAGCAGAAATAATAGTAATTCCAATAGCCACAGTAGTAGTAGTAGTAGTTGTTGCAATAGTTGTAGTACTACCAGTAATAGTACTAGTAGTAGTAATAGAAGTTAAAGACGCAACATCAACAGTAGTAGTAGTTGTTGCAATAGTTGTCGTACTACCAATAATAGTACTAGTACCCGTAGTAGAAGTAGTTGTAGTGGTAGTAGTAGTATTTGTAGTAGCAACCGTTGCTGGAATAGGAGTCGGTGTCGCAGTCGAGGTAGAAGTAGGAGCCGGGGTAGTACTAGTGGCAATAGGAGTAGGAGTAGTAGGAGTAGTAGAAGTAGCAATAGAAGTAGTAGCTATAGTAGCAATTATAGTAGATGTAGTAGTAGTAGCTGGAGCAGTAGTTGTTGTAGTAGTGTTAGTAGTAGTAGCAGTAGTAGTAGAAGCAGTAGTGGTAGTAGCAGTAGTGGTAGTTGCAATATTAATAATAGTAGTAGAAGTAGTAGTCGTAGTAGTAGTAGTAGAAGTAGTTGTAGCAATAGTAGTAGCAATATTAGCAGTTGTAGTAGTTGTAGTAGTAGTAGTAGTATTAGTAGCAATAGGTATAGTAGTAGTAGTAGTAGAAGTAGCAGTAGTAGTAGTAGCAGAAATAGTGGTAGTAATAGAAGTAGTGGTAGTTGTAGTAATAGTAGTAATAGTTGTTGTTGTAGCAGTAGTAGAGTAGTAGCAGCAGTAGTAATAGTAATAGTAGTAGTTGTAGTAGAAGTAGTAGTATTAGTTGTAATAGTAGTAGTAGTAGGTGTAGTAGCAGTAATAGGAGTAGTAGTAATTCTAGTAGCAAAAGTAATAGTAGGTGTAGTTTTAGGAGTAGGAGGTGGTGTATGAGTAGTAGTTGTAGCAATAGTACAAGTAGTAGTCGTAGTAGTAGTCTTAGTAATAGTAGTAGTAGTACTACTACTAGGAGTTGCAGCTAGAGCAGCAGCAGCAGTAGTAGCAGTTGTAGTAGTAGTAGGAGTAGTAGTAAGGGCAGTAGTAGCAGCAACAGTAGCAGCAGCAACAACAGTAGTAGTAGTAGTAATAGGGGCTGTAGTACCAGCAGTAGTATCAACAGTCGTAGCAACAGCAGCAGCAGCAGTAGTAGTAGGCGCAGTAGTAGTAGTAGTAGCAGCACTAGCACTAGTAGTAGTAATAGTAGTAGTAGAAGTAGTTGTAATAATAGTTGTAGTAGTTGTACTACAAAGAGATGTAGCAATAGTAGTAGTAGTTGTAGAAGTTGTAGTAGTAATAGTAGTAGGTGTAGGAGTAGGGGCAGTAGTAGGAGCAGTAGTAGTAGTAACAGTAGTAGGAGGAGTAGTAGTAGTCATAGCAGGAGTAGTAGGAGTAGTAACAGAACTAGTAGCAATAGTTATTGTAATAGCAGTTGAAGAAGTAGCAGTAGTGGTAGTAGCTATTATGGTAGTTGCAGCAGTAGTACTAGCAGTTGTAATCGCAACAGTAGGGGTAGTAGCTATAGTAGTAGTAGTAGTAGTAGTAGTAACGGTAATTGAAGTAGTAGTAGCAATAGTAGTAGGTGTAGTAGTGCTAGTAGTAGTAGTTGTTGTAGTCATAGTAGTAACAGTGGAAGTAGTTGTTGTAGTAGTAGTTGTAGTAGTAGTACTAGGAGTACTAGTAGTTATAGTAGTAGACGTAGTAGTTGTACCTGTTGCAGTGGTAGTAAGAGTACTAGTAGTTGTAGTAGAAGTAGTGGTAATAGTAGTAGTAGGATTAGTAGTAGTTGTTGTTGTAATAGCAGTAGAAGTAGTAGTAGTTGTGGCAGTAGCAATAGTGGTAGTAGCCGAAGTAGTAGTAGCCGGAGTAATCGCAAAAGTAGGATTAGTAGCAACAATAGTAGTAGCACTGGTAGTAGTAGTATTTCTATTAATAGGTGCAGTAGTAGTAGTACTAACAGTAGCAACAATGGTAGTAGTAGTAGTAGCAATAGTAGCACTAGCAATGGTAGTAGTACTTGTCGTAGTAGTAGTAGTAGTAGTAGGACTAGTAGAACTAGTAGTAGTAGTACAAGTAGTAGCAGTAGTAGTAGTAGTAGGAGTAAGAGTTGAAGTAGTTATTGAAGGAGTAGTAGTAGTCATAGTTGTTGTTGTTGTTGTTGCTGTTGTTGTTGTAGTAGTAGTAGTAGTACTAGTTCTAGTAGTAGTATTAGTAGTAGTGGAAGTACTAGAACTAGTAGTGGTGGTGGTGGTGGTGGTGGTGGTGGTGGTAGTAGTAGTAGCGTTAGTAGTAGTGCAGTAGGAGTAGTTATTGTTGTTGTTGTGGTTGTTGTACTACTAGAAGCAGTGGCAAAAGTAGTATGAGTCGGAGTAGTAGCAGTAGGAGAAGAAACAGTTGCCATAATAGTAGTAGTAGCTGCAGCAGCAAGAATAGTAGTTGTAGTAGTAGTAGTAGTCGTAGTAGCCACAGTAGTAATAGGAGTAGTTGTAGTAGTAGCAATAGGCATAGTAGTTGTAGTAGCAATAGTAGTAGTAGTAGCAGTAGTGGTAGCAGAAGTTGTTGCAGTGGTTGTAGTTGTAGTAGTGGTAGTAGTATTAGTAGTAGAACTGGTAGGAGTAGTAGTAGTGGTAGTAGGAGCAGGAGTTGGAGCAGGAGTAGTACTCGTAGTATTAGTATTTGGATCAATAGTAGTAGTAGTAGTATAAGCAGTAGTAGCAGTAGTAGTTGCAAAAGTAGTAGTAGAAGTTATAGAAGTAGTAGTAGTTGTTGTTGTTGTAATAGTAGTAGAAGTAGTAGTGGCAGTAGTATTAATAGTTGAAGTAGTAGTAGTTGTAGCAGTTGGAGTAGAAGTAGCAATAGTAGCAGAAGTAGTAGTAGAAGTAGAAGCAACAACAGTAGTAGTCGAAGTAGTAGTAGTAGGCTTAGTAGTAGTAGCAACAGTAGGAGTAGTTGCAGTAGTAGTAGTACTCATAATGGTGTGGTAGCAGTAGCAGTATTAGTAGTAGTACTAGTCACAGGACTAGTAGTAGTAATAGTTATAGTTGTTGGAGTAGTAGTAGTACTAGTAGCTGTAGTTATGCTAGTAGTGTGGTAATAGTAGCAGTCATAGTGGTAGTTATAGTAGTAGTAATAGCACGACTAGTAGTATTAGAAGTAGTGACAGTAGTAGAAGTAATAGTAGTAGTAGCAATAGTAGTAGTAGGAGTAGGGGTAGCAGTTGGAGTAGTGGTAGTGGTAGTAGTAGTAGTATTTGTAATAGGAGTTGTGGCAGTAGTAGGAGTAGTAGTAGTAGTAGCAGCAGTAATAGTTGTAGTAGCAGTAGCAGTAGTAGTAGCAGTAAAAGCAGTTGTCATTGTTTTTGTTGTTGTTGTTGTAGTAGTGGTAGTGGTAGTAGTAGTAGTAGTAATAATAATAATAATAGTAAAAGGAGTAGTAGTAGTAGAAGCGGAAGTAGTAGTTATACCAGAAGTTGTAGTAGTAGTAATAGTAGAAGTAGTAGGAGTAGTCTTTGTAGTAATAGTAGTAGGAGTTGTTGTATTTGTAGCAATAGCAGTAGTAATAGTAGTAGTTGAGTAATAGTACTAGTAGTAGCAACAGAAGTAGTTGTAACAGTAGTAGCAGCTATAGTAGGAGTAGTAGTAGTAGAAGTAGGGTTAGGAGTAGGAGTAGTAGTAGTTGTAGTTGTAGTTGTAGTGGTGGTGGTAATAGTAGTAGTAGTAGTAGTAGTAGTAGTAGTTGTAGTAGGAGTAGTAGTAGGAGAAGGGGTACGAGAAGTTAGACTAGGAGCACAACTAGTAGTAGTAGTAGGTGTAGTAGTCGTAGTAGTAGGAGTAGTAGTAGTTGTAGTAGTAGTAGTGGCAGTAATACTACTAGTAGTAGTTATAGTAGTTGTTAGAGTAGTACTTTTTGCTGTAGTAGTAGTAATAGTAATAGTAGCAGCAGCAGCAGTAGTTGTTGTAGTAGTAATAGTGGTAGTTCCAGCAGTGGTACTAGTAGCAACGGTAGCAATAGCAATAATGGCAGTAGTACTAGAAGTTGCAGTAGCACTAGTAGAAGTAATAGTAGCAGTTGTAGTTGTTATAGTGGTTGTAGCATTAGTGGCAGCAGTAGTAGTAGTAGTAGCAGCAGCAGCAGTACTAGTTGCAGGTGTACTAATAGAAGTAGTAGTAGTTGTTGTTGTTGTAGCAGTAGTAGCAGTAGTAGTAGTACTAGTAGTAGTAGTCGTAGTAATCACAATAAGAGTTGTAGTAGTAGGAGTTCGGGTAGGAGTCATAGTAGCAGTAGGAGCAATAGTCGGTGTAGTAGTAGCAGCAGTAGTAGTAGGTGTAGTAGTAGTAGTTGTTGTTGTTGTTGTTGCAGCAGCAGTTGTAGTAGTAGTAGTGGTAATAATTGTAGTAGGTGGAGTAGTAGTTATTGTTGTAGTAGTAGTAGTATTAATTGCAGTACATGCAGTAGTATCAATAGTAGTTGTAATAGTAGTAGCAGCAGTGATAGTAGTAGTAGTATTAATAGAAGTAGTGGTAGTAGTAGTAGAAGTAGTAGCAACGGTAGTAGTAATAGTAGTAGTAGTAATAGCAGTAGCAGTAGTAGATCAATAGTAGTAGTAATAGTGGCGAGATCGGTAATAGTAGTTGTAGCAGCAGTAGTAATTGTAGTAGTAGTTGTTGTTGTGATGAGTACTAGTAGTAGTTGTAGTAGTAGTAGTGATATGAGTAGTAGTAGTAGTAGTCGTAGGAGTAGTAGTAGCAATAGCCGTAATAGTACAGGTAGTAGTAGCAGCAGCAATAGCAGTATCTGTAGTATTAGCAGTAGTACTAGTAGTAGCAATCGTAGTAACTATAGTAGCGATAGTAGTAGTAGTAGTAGTCGTAGCAGTAGCAGCAGTAGGAGCAGCAGCAGCAGTAGTAGTAGTAGCAGTAGTAGCAGCAATAGTAGTACTAGCTGTTGTTGTAGTAGTAGGAGCAGTTGCAGTAGTAATGGTAGTAGCTGGGGTAGCACTAATAATAGTTGTAGTAGAGGTGGTAGTTGTTGCAGCTATAGCAATAGCAGCAGCAACTACAGTAGTAGTAGTAGTAGTGGTAGTCATAGTCGTACTAATTGCTGTAGTAGCAGCCGTTGCATTAGTAGCAGTAGTAGCCATGGTGGATGTCTAGTAATAGTGGAAGTAGTAGTTGAAGTAGCAGTAGTAGTGGTAGTGTTAATTGTTGTTATTGTAGCAGAAGGAGTGGCATTAGCAAGAGCGGTAGTAGTACCAACAGTAGTAGTAGCTGAAGTGGTAGTTGTAGTAGTAGTTATTGCACTAGTAGTAGTAGTACTTGTAGTAGTAGTACCAGAAGAAGTGATAGTTGTAGAAGTAGTGCATATTGCAGTAGAAGCAGTAATAGTACAATAAGTGGTAGTAGTAGTCGCAGTAGTAGTTGTGGTAGCAGAAGTAGTTATTGTAGGAGTAGTCGTAGTAGCAATTATAGTTGTAACAGTAGTAGCCATTGTAGTGGTAGTAGTTGCAGTAGCAGTAGCTATAGTAGTTGTTGCAGTAGTAGTAGAAGGGGGAGAAGTAATAGTTGTAGTTGTGGTAGCTGCAGTAAGAGTTGTAGTAGTAGTTGTAGTAGTAGCAGTAGCAGTAATAATAGTAGAAGTAGTAGTTGTGGT
>RXID01016706.1:0-22640 GCA_005019695.1 Trichopus zeylanicus subsp. travancoricus
GGTAGTAGTTGTAGTAGGCGTAGTAGTAGTAGTAGTTGTTGTTGTTGTTGTAGAAGTAGTAATAGTTGCCGCAATAGTAGTAGTAGTAGTAGGAGGAGGAGGAGTAGTAGTAGCAATAGTGGTAGTAGTTGGTATGCTAGTAATAGTAGTAGTAGCAGCAGCAGTAGTTTTAGTAGTAGTAGGAGTTGGTGTAGGAGTCATTTCAGCTATAATAGCAGTAATTTATGGGGTGGTTGCAGAAGCATTAGTAGGAGTAGGAGTAGTAGTAGTAGTAGTACTAGTAGTACAAGCAGAAGTAGGAGCAGTAGCAGCCATAGTAGAAGTAGTGTTAGTAGTAGTATTCATAATAGTAGTAGTAGTTGCAGTAGTGGAAGGTGGAGTAGTAGTAGCAGTTGTACTAGTTGTAATGTAGTAGTAGTCCTAGTAGTAGTTGTAGAAGTAGTAGTAGACGGAGTAGTAGTAGTCGTGGTGTTGGTGGTAGTAGTAGTAGTAGTAGTAGCCGGAGTAGTAGTAGTTGTGGTAGTAGTAGTAGTAGTTGTAGTAGCGGTAGCAGTAGCAGTAGCAATAGTAGTTATAGTAGTAGTAGGAGTGTTTGGAGTAGTAGTATTAGTATGTCTAATAGTAGGAGCTGTTGTAGTAGCAGGAGTATTTGTAATAGCAGCAGTAGTGGAGTCGTAGTAGTAGTAGTAGTAGTTGTTGTTGTTATCATTGTAGTAGGGGTAGTAGTAGTAGAAGAAGTTGTAGGAGTAGGCGTAGTATTAGGAGTAGGAGTAGAAAGATGGTGTAAGAATAGGATTAGTGGTAGGAGTACTGGTAGGAGTAGTAGTTGTGGTAGTAGTAGTAGTACGAATAGTAGTAGGAGTAGTAATAGTAGCAATTGTACTAGTTGCTAAAGTAGTAGTAGTAGTCATAGTAGTAGTAGTAGTAACAATTGTACTAGTTGTTAAAGTAGTAGCAGTAGTCATAGTAGTAGTAGTAGCTGTAGTAGTAATTGTAGTAGTAGTAGAGTTGTAGCAGTAGTTGGAGTATGGGTAGGCGTAGTAGTTGGAGTGGTAGAAGCTGAAGGAGTTGGAGTAGGAGTAGTAGTAGTAGTAGAAGGAGTAGGAGTGTTAGTATTAGTCGTAGGACTAGTAGTAGTAGTAGTGTTAGTATTAGTAGTAGTAGTTGTAGTCGTAGTAGTAGCAGCAATTATACACATTGCAGAAGTTGTAGTCATAGTAGTAGTAGTAGTAGTAGTAATTATAGAAGTTGTTGTTATTGTTTTTGTAGTAGTAGTGGTAGTAGTAGTAGCAGTAGTAGAAGAAGGAGTTGGAGTAGGAGTAGTAGTAGGTGTAGTAGTTGTTGGAGGAGGGGTAGTGGTAGTAGTAGGAGGAGTAGTTGTAGTAGGAGTTGGATTAGGAGTAGTAGTAGCAGTAGTGGTAGGAGTAGTAGGATTACTAGTTGTAGTAGTAGAAGTCAGAGTAGGAGTAGTTGTTGTTGTTGTTGTAGTACAGTAGTAGTAGAAAAAATATTAGCAGTAGTACAAGTCATAGTAGTAGCAGTATTAGTCGTAGTTGTAGTACCTTTAGAAGCAGTAGTGTAGTAGTAGTATCAACAATAGTAGCAGTCGTAGTTGTTGTAGTTGTAGCAATAGCGGCAGCAGTATTAGTGGTGGTAGTAGTAGTAGTAGTAGTAGTAGGAGCAGCAGCATCAGAAGTAGTAGTAGTAGCCGTAGTAGTAATATTAATAGTTGTAGCAATAGTACTAGTTGGAGTAGTTGTCATAGTAGTAGGAGTAGTCAAAGGAGCAGAAGTTGGAGCGGGAGTAGCTGTAAGAGTTGTAGTGGTAGAAGTAGTACTAGAAGGAATAGTAGTAGTAGTAGTAGTTGTATAACTAGTAGTAGTTGTAGCAGTAATAGTAGTAGTGATACTAGTTATAGGATTAGTGGTAGAAGTAGTTGTAGTAGTAGTAGGACTAGCAGTGGCTGTTGTAGTAGTTGTAGGAGTAGCAGTAGTTGTAGTAGGAGCAGTAGTTGTGGTGGTAATCATAGTAGTAGTAGTATTTGCAGCAGCAGTAGTAGCAACAGTAGTTGTAGGAATAGTAGCAGTTGTAGTGGTAGCAATTATAGTAGTAGGAGTAGCATTAGCAATAGTAGTCATAGTAGGAGTCGTAGCTCTAATTGTAATAGTAGCAGAATTAGTTATAATAGTAGTAGTTGATACAACAGTAGTAGCAGTCGTAGTAGCACCAATAGCAAAAGTAGTAGTAGTAGTTGCAGTAGTAGTAGCAGCATCAGCCATAGTAGTTGTCGTTGTTGTAAAATTAGCAGTAGTTATAGTAGTGGTGCTAGTAATAGTAGTAATTGTAATAGTCGTAGCAGGGTTAGTAGTAATAATATTAATAGTAGCAGTAGCAAGTAGTAGTAATAGAAGAAATAGCAGTAGTTGTGGCAGTTATAGTAGTAATATTAGTAGTACTAGTAGTTTTAGTTGTAGTATCAGAGTAGTAGCAGTAGCAATAGTAGTAATATAAAAAGTAGCAGAGTAGTAGTTGCAATAGTGTAGTAGTAGTAGTTATTGCTGAAGCAGTCGTAGTAGTAGTAACTGTAGTAGTAGTAGTAGTAGTACAACTAGTAGTAGCAGTAGTAGATAGTAGTAGTACAACTAGTTGTAGCAGTAGTAGCAGCCGTAGTAGCAATTGCGGCAACAGTAGTAGCAAAAGTTGCAGCAGCTGCTGCAGTAGTAGTAGGAGGACTAGTGGTAATAGAAATAGTGGGAGTGGTAGGAGTAGTAGTAGGAGTAGTAGTAGGAGTAGTAGTAGTCGGAGCAATAGTAGTAGTTGGAGTAGCAGTAATTGTAGTTGGAGTAGTAGTAGTAATAATAGTAGAAGTAGCAGCAGTAGCAGCAATAGTTGCAGTAGTACTACTAGTAGTAATACTAGCAGTTCTAGTGGCAGAAGTAATAGGGGTAGCTACAGTAGCAGTTGTGGTAGTAGTAGAAGTAGTAGTAGTTGTAGTAGTGGTAGCAATAGCAATTGTAGCAGTAGGAGTGGTACTAGTTGTAGTATTAGCAGTATTAGTAGTAGCTGTAGCAGTAGTAGTCGTAGAAGCAGTAGCAATAGTAGTTGCGGCAATAGTAGTTGCAATAACTGAAGTAGCTGTGGCGATAGTACTAGCAATAGTTGTAGAAGTAGTAGCAATAGTAGTAGTAGTAGTAGCAATAGTAGTGGTAGCTACAAATGTTGTAATTGTGGTTGTAGTAGTAGCAGTATTTGTAGTAGTTGTAGTTGTAGTAGTAGTAGGAGCAGGAGTAGCAATCGTAGTAGTAGCACCAGCTGTACTACTAGTAGTAGTAGTAGTAGTAGTAGTAATAGCAACAGTAGTAGTAATAGTAGTAGTAGTAGTAGTAATTTTAGTAGTAGTAATAGTAGTAGTAGTAGTAGTAGTATTTGTAGTATGAGTAGTTGTAGTATTAGTAGCTATAATAGTAGTGGTTGCTGGAGTAGTAGCAGTGCTAGTTGTAGTTATAGTAGTAGTGTAGTAGTAGTAGTAATACTAGTTGTAGTAGTATAGTAGCGGTCGACGTAGTCGTAGTAGTAGTAGTAGTAGTAGTGGACACCACCTAAGTAGTAATTGAAGTAGTAGTAGTAGTAGTAGTAGTGGTAGTAGTAATTGTAGCAGCAGTAGTAGTAGTACCTGTACTAGTTGTAGTAATAGTAGCAGCAGTAGTAGTAGTAGTAGTAGTAGTATTAGTAGTAGAAGTTGTGGTAGTAGTAGTAATTATTGTCGTATTAGTAGTGGTAGTGGTAGAAGTAGCAGCTGCAGTAGTAGTTGTTGTTGTAGTAGTAGTAGTGGTAGTTGGAGGAGGAGGAGTAGTAGTAGTACTAGTAGCAGAAGTGGTAGTAGTAGTAGTAGTAGTAGTACTAGTAGCAGCAGCAGCAGTAGTAGTAGTAGTACTAGTAGGAGGAGGAGTGTTAGGAATAGTTGTTGTAGTAGTTGCAATAGTGGTAGTTCTAGTAGTAGCAGCAGTAGTAGAAGTAGTATATGTAGTAGTAGGAGTGGTGGTTGTAGTAGTGATTTTAGTAGTAGCATATGATGTAGTAGTCGTAGTTGTGGAGGTAGCAGTTGTAGTATTAGTAGTAGTGGTAGTCGGAGTAGCAGCAATAGCAAGAGCACTAGTAGTAGTAGTACTAGTAGTACAAGTCGTAGTGATAGTAGTCATTGCTATAGCACTATTGGTAGTGGCAGTAGTAGTGGAAGTAGTGGTGGTGGTTGTAGAAATTGTAGTAGTTGTAGTAGTTGTAGGAGTAGTAGTTAAATAGGTGCAGGAGAAGGAATAGTAGTAGGAGTAGTAGTAGTAGTAGGAGGAGTAGTAGTTGTAGTAGTAGGATTAGTAGTGTAGTAGTAATATCGACAATAGTAGCAGTAGTTGTAGTTGTAGTAGTAGTGGTAGTAGCAGCAATACTAGTACTAGTAGTAGCAACAACAACAAAAGTAGTGGTAGTAGTGAGCGTTGTAGTCATAGTAGTAGTTGTAACAGTAGTAGTAGTACGATTAGTTGTAGTAGTAGTAGGAGAAGTAGTAGTAGTAGGAGTTGGAGTAAGAGTATTTGTAAGAGTTGCCGTAGTAGTAGTAGTAGTAGAAGGAATAGAAGTAGTAGCAGTAGTAGTAGCCGTAACAGTAGTAGTTGTTGTATAAGTAGTTGTAGTAGAATTAGCAGTTATTGTTGTTGTTGTTGTACTAGTACTAGCAGTAATAGTAGGAGTAGTAGCTGTAGTAGTAGTAGTAGCATTAGTAATAGTAGTATTTCTAGTTGTAGTAGTTGTTGTAGCAACAATTGCAATAGTAGTTATAATTGTAGCATTAAGATTAATAGTCGTAGTAGTAGCAGTAGTATTATAAGTAGTGGTTAGAGTAGTAGTAGCCGTTGTAGTAGTTGGAATAGAGGTAGTACTAGCTATAGTTGTGGTAGAGGTAGGAGTAGTTATAGTTGTAGTAGAGGTAGTAGTAGTAGTAGTTATAGTAGTAATAGTAGCCGTAGTAGTAGTTGTTGTAGTAGTAGTAGTAGTCATAGTAGGAGTTGGAGTAGTAGCAGTTGGAATAGTGGTGGTGGTAGCAGTAGTAGTAGTAGTAGCAGTTCTAGCAGTAGTAGTAGCAGAAGTAGTAGTAGTAGTTGTCGCAGTAGTAGTAGTAGAAGTAGTAGTAGTAGTTGGAATAGTTGTAGTAGTAGTAGTATTAATAGTAGTAGCAGTTGTAGCAGTAGTAGTAGAAGAAGTAGCTGTAGTAGTTGTAGCCGCAGTAGTAGTAGGATAAGTAGTAGTAATAGTAGTAGTAGTAGTAGTAGTAGTAGTAGTAGTAGTAGTAGCATTACTAGTAGTAGTAGTAGGAGATGTAGTAGTGGTAGTAGTAAGAGAAGTAGTAGTAGCTGTAGCTGGAGTAGCAGCAGCAGTAGTAGCATAAGTAGTAGCAGTAATAGTAGAAGTAGCAGTAGCAGATGTAGTAGTTGTAGCAGTAGTAGTAATTGTAGTAGTAGTAATAGTAGCAGTAGTAGCAGTAGTAGCAGAAGTAGCAGTAGTAGTGATAGTAGAGGTAGTGGTGGAGGTTGCAGGAGTAGTAGCCGTAGTAGTAGTACTACTACTACTAGTGATTTATCTAGTAGTTGTAGTCGTAATAGTAGTAGCAGTAGTAGTAAGAGAACTAGTAATAGTAGTAGTAGTAGTAGTGGTAGTTGTTGTTGTAGTAGTAGTAGTAGTAGTTGTTGTAGTAGTTGTAGTAGTAGTAGTAGCAGTAGTAGAAGTAATGTTGGTAATGGTAGTAGTAGTAGCAGTAGTTGTATTAGTAGGAGTAATAGTAATTGTAGTAGTAGTAGTGGTTGTTGTCGTAGAAGCAGGAGTAGCAATAGTAGTAGGGGTAGGAGTAGGAGTAGGAGTAGGACTAATAGTTGGTGCAGTATTATTCATAGTAGTAGTAGTAGTAGTAGTAGTTGTTGTTGTTGTTGTTGTTGTTGTAGCAGTAGTAGCCGCAGCAGCGGTAGTAGTGGTGGTGGCGGTGGCGATGGTGGTCGTAGAAGGAGTGGTAGAAGTAATAGTAGTGGTAGTAGTAGTAGTAGTAATAGTAATTGGAGTGTTAGGAGGAGTAATAGTAGTAGTAGTGGATGTAGTGGCCATAGTAGTGGTTGTAGTAATAGTAGTAGTAGAAGTAGTAGTAGAAGTAGCAGTGGGTGTAGTAGTAGAAATACTCATAGTAGTAGTAATATCAGAAGTAGTAGTAGTTGCAGAAGAAGTACTAGTATTAGTAGTAGTAGGAGTAGTAGCAGTAGCAGTAGGAGTACTAGTGGTATTAGCAGTTGTTGTTGTTATTGTAGAAGAAGAGGACGTACTAGTAGTAGTAGTAGTAAGAGGAGGAGTAGCAGCAAAGCAACGGCAGCAGCCGGAATAGTAATATTAGTAGTAGCAGTGGTAGTAGGAGTAGTAGTAGTATGTGTAGTAGGAGTAGTAGTAGTAGGAGGAGGAGGAGGAGTACTAGTGATAGTAGTGGTAGAAGCAGCAATAGTAGTAGCAGAAGTAGTAGCAGTCCTACAAGAAGTAGTAGTAAAAGCAGTACTAGTAGTAGTAGCAGTAGTAGTAGTACTAGTAGACGTAGTGGGAGTAGTAGCAATGGTTGTAGAAGTAGCAGCAACAGTAGTTGTTGTTGTAGTGGCTGTCATAGTAGCAATAGTAGGAGTAGTAGCTGTAGTAGTAGCAATAGTTGTAGTAGTAGTAGCAGTCGTAGCAAAAATTGGTTTAGTAGTAGTAGTTGTTGTTGTCGCAATAGTGGCAGTAGTAGTTATAAATGTTATAGAAGTAGCAGTAGTAGTAGTAGTAGAGGAAATTATAATAGTAGTAGTATTAGTCGCAGTTGTAGGAGTACTGGTAACAATAGTAGTTGTAGCAAAAGTTGTAGTAGAAGAAATAGTAGTAGCAGTAGTAGTAGTTGCAGTAGTAGTGGTAGCAGTACTAGCAGCAGCAACAACTGTTGTAATAGTTTTTGTAGCTGTTGTAGTAGCAGAAGTAGTAGTAGTTGTTGAATCCCCAACAGTAGCAGTAGTAGGAGAAGTAGTAGTAGCATTAGTAATAGTAGTAGTGGCATCGGCAGCAACATCAGTAGCAGTAGTAGCAGAAGTAGCAATAGTTTCTGCAGTAGTAATAGCAGTAGTAGCAACAGTAGGAATAGTAGTAGTCGTAATGTTAGTTGCAGCAATGTTAGTTGTAGTAGTTTCAGTAGTTGTAGTAATAGTAGTAGAGGTAACAGTATTAGTTATCACAATAGTATTAATAGTAGTAGCAATTGTAATAGTAGTAGTTGTAGTAGCAACAATAGTAGTAATAATAGTAGTAGTAGTTGTTGTAGTAGTATTAGGAGTAGGAGTTGCAATAGTAGCAGGAGTAGGAGTAGGAGTAGGAGTAGTAGTCGGTGGAGTAATTGCAATAGCAGTAATAGTAGTAGCAGTAGTAGAAGTAGCTGTTGTAGTTGTAGTAGTCGGAGTAGTAGTTGTCATAGTCGTTGTAGTAGTAGTTGTTGTTGCAGTAGTAGTAGTTGTTGTTGTAGTTATAGTTGTAATAGTAATAATAGTAATAGTAGTAGTAGTAGTAGTAATAGCAGCAATACTAGTACTTTTAGCCATAGTAGTAGCTGTAGTGGTAATTGTAGCAGTAATAGTAATAGTCGTCGTAATAGTAGTAGTAGTAGCAGCATGAGTAGTAGTAGTAGTAGTATGGGTAATGGTAGCAGTCGAGTATTAGTAGAATAAGTAATAGGAGTAGCAAAAGTAGTAGCATCAACAACAACAAAAGTAGTAGTTGTAGTTGTAGTAGCAATACCAGAAGTAGTGGCAGGTGTAGGACAAGGAGCGGCAACAACAGTAGTAGTAAAAGTAATAGTAGTAGTAGTAGTAGTACTAGCAGTAGTAGAAGCCATAGTAGTAGCAGTAGCAGTAGCAGTAGTTGCAATAGTAGTAGTAGGAGGAGAAGTTATAGGAGGAGGAGTAGTAGTAGCAATAACTGTGATAGTAGTAGTAGCAGTTGTTGTTGTTATTGTTGTTGTAGTAGTAGTAGCTGTGGTTGTAGTAGTTGTAACAGCAGCAGCAGAACTAGTAGTAGTAGCAATATTACTAGTTATAGAAATTGGAGTAGTAGCAGTAGTAATATTAGTAGTAGTAGAAGTTGGAGTAGTAGCAGTAGTAGTAGAACTTACAGTAGCGGTAGTAGTGCTAGTAGCAGCAGCAGTAGTAGCAGCAATAGCAGTAGTAGCAGTAGTTGTTATAGGAGTTGTAGGAGTAGTAGTTGTTGGAGTAGTAGTAGTTGTAGTAGGAGTAGCAGCGGGAGTAGCAGTAGTTGGAGTAGTAGGAGTACTGGGAGTAATAGGAGTAATAGTAGTCATAGTAGTAGTATTAATAGTCGTAGTAGAAGAATTAGCAGGAGCAGTAGTGATATTAGTAGTTGTTGTTGTAGTTGTAGTAATAGTAGTAGCAGTAGTATTTGCAATAGTAAAAGTAGTAGTAGTAGTAGTAGAAGCAGTAACAGTCGTAGCAGAAGTAGTAGCAGTATTACTAGTAGTAGTAGGAGCAAAGCTAGTAGTAGTAACAGTAGTTGTAGTGGCAGTAGTAGTAGTCAGAGAAATAGCAGTAGTAGCAGTAGTAGCAATAGTAGCAGTAGAAACAATAAGAGCTGTGGTAGCAGCATTAGCAGTATTAGTAGCAGTAGATGGAGCTATAGTACTAATAATTTTAGGAGTAGTAGTAGTAGCAGTAGTAGTTGAAGTGGTAGCGATAGTAGTAGTAGTATTAGAAACTGTAGTAGTAGTCGTTGCAGTAGTAGTAGCGAATGCAGTAGTAGTCGTAGCAGTAGTACGCATAATTCTAGGCGTTGTAGTAGTAGTAGAAGCAGTAGTAGTTGCTGTGGTAGCGACAGTAGTAGTAGTAGTAATAGTAGTAGTAGTAGTAGCAGCAACAATAGTAGTAGTAGCTGTAGAAGTAGTAGTAGGGGAAGTTATAAGAGTAGTAGTTGTAGTAGCAACATCAACAATAGTAGTAGTAGTAGTAGTAGTTGTTGTGGTTGTTATTGTTGTAGTAGTAGTAGTAGCAGTAGCAGTAGTAGTACTTCTAGTAGTAGTAGTAGGAGGAGAAGTAGCTGTAGCGGTCGTAGTTCTAGTTGTAGTAGTAGTAGCAACAACACCTGTAGCTTTTGTAGTAGCAGAAGTCAATAGTAGTAGCAGTTGTAGGAGTAGTAAGAGTAATAGTTGTTGTTGTAGTTGGAGTAGTAGTAGTTGTAACTGGAGTTGCAGTAGTATTAGTAGTAGTAGGAGTAGTAGTAGTATTAGTAGTCGCAGTAGTAGTATTAGCAGGAACAGTTGTATTACTTGTTGTTGTTGTTGTAGTAGTAGAAGTAGTAGTTGTAATAGTAGTCGTAGTTGTTGTTGTAGAACTAATAGTAGTTGTACTAGTAGTAGTAGTAGTACTAATAATAGTAGTAATAGCAGTAGTTGATGTAGCAATAGTAATAGTAGCTGTAGGAGTCGTAATAGTAGGAGTAGTAGTAGTTGTTGTAGGAGCAAGGGTTGTAGCAGTAGTAGTAGGAGTAGTTGTGGTGGTAGTGGGTAGGAATTGTAGTTGTAGTAGTATTT
The DNA here is from genome assembly GCA_005019695.1 of Trichopus zeylanicus subsp. travancoricus. NCBI lineage: Eukaryota > Viridiplantae > Streptophyta > Magnoliopsida > Dioscoreales > Dioscoreaceae > Trichopus > Trichopus zeylanicus. Next base: position 9,638 of record RXID01016706.1, read on the forward strand.
GTAGTAGTAGGAGTAGTAGTTGTTGTAGTAGTAGTAGTAGTAGCAGCAGTAGTAGTGGTGGTATTTACAGTAGTAATAGTAGTAGTATTATTAAAAGCAGCGGTAGTAGTAGTAGAAGTACTAGTAGTAGTACCAGTAATAGTAGAAGTAACACTAGTAGTAGTAATATTAGTAGTTGTGGCAGTAGTAGTAGTAGTAGGAAAAGTAATAGTAGCAATAGTAGTAGCAATAGTAGTATAGTAGCAGAAGTAGTTGTTGGACTAGTAGCAGCGGTAGCAGCAACAAGAGTAGTAGAAGTAGTTGTTGTCGTAGTAGTAGTGGTATTGTTAGTAGTAGTAGTAGTAGAAGAAGAAGAAGCAGTAGAACTAGTATTAGGAGTAATCGCAGTAGTAGCAGTAGTAGCGATAATAGCAGTAGAAACAGTAAGAGCTGTAGTAGCAACAATAGCAATATTAGTAGCAGTAGATACAACTGTAGTAGTTGTAGCAGTAGTATTATTAGTTTTAGGAGGAGGAGTAGTAGTAACGGTAGTAGTTGTAGTGGTAGCGGTAGTAATAGTCATAGTAGTAGTAACAGTAGAAGTAGCAGTGGTAGAAATAGTAGTAGTAGTAGAAGTAGTAGTACTTACAGTAGTAGTAGTTGTTGTTGTCGTAGCAGTAATAGATGCGGTTGTAGTTGTACTAGTAGAAGTGGTGGTGGTGGTAGTAGTAGTAGTAGCTGTATTAATAAAAGTAGTAGTAGTAGTAGTTATAATGGTAGTAGTAGGAGTAGTTGTAGTAGCCATAGCCATAGTAGTAGTAGTAGTAGTAGTAGTAGTAGTCGTTGCAGTAATTGTAGTGGCAGAATTAGTAGTAGTACTCGCAGTAGTAGTAGTTTTATTAGTAGTAGCAATAGTGGTAGTAGGAGACGTAGTCGCAATAGTCGTATTACTACCATTACTTTTGCTACTATTACTATAACTACAACTGCTACAACTATTGCAAATACTACTATTAATACTACTACTACTACACTTCTACTGCTACAACTATGGCTATTTTTGCTACCATTATTACAACTACTACCACTATTGCACCTGCAACTATTGCGTATGCAACTTCTACGACTGCTACTACTACTACTACAACTGCTATGATAATTACTGCTGCTACTACTATTATTTCTACTACTACTACTATTACTATCCATACTACTTCTGCTACAACTGCTACAACTCCTATTGCTACTACTACTCTTACTGCTCCTACAACTGTGGCTACTACTTCTACGACTAATACTGCTACTACTACTGCTATTGCTACTTCTACTACTACTACTACTACTACTGCTACTACTGCAACTGCTACAACTGCTACTACTACAGCCACTTCTACTACTACTACTACTTCTACTACTATTGCTACTACTATAGCTATAGCCATTGCTACAATTTCAACTTCTGCTACTATTACTTCAACTATTATTGCTACTACTAGTGCTAATACTACAACTGATAATACTACTGCTACACCACTATTGCTACTACTATTACTAGTCCTACAACTTCACATACAACAACTACTATTATGACTACTCGTACTACAAGAAGAACAACTACTATTACTACTGCTGCTGCTACTACTGCAACTCTACTATTACTACTATCACTGTTGCTGCTACCACAACTGATACTACTGCTACTACTGCTACTACTGCTTCTATTGCTTCTACTACTGCTACAACTACTACCACTGCTACTACTACTGCAACTTCTTCTACTGCTGCTTCTACTACTACTTCTGCTGCTATTACTACTACTGCTTCTGCTACTACTACTAATACTACTTCCACTACAATGACACTACTACTACTGCTGATACACCGAATGATGCTAATGTTGCCACCACTACTACTACAACTCATACTACTACTACTTCTGCGACTTCACTTACTACTGCTACAATGACAACAACAACAACTACTAGTATAGCTTAAATTACTATAGCTATTCCTACTACTACAGCTACTACTGCTGCTGTTACTACTCCCACAACTACTCCTAATACTACTACTACTTCTACTACTACTAATACTACCACTACTACTGCTACTACTAGGAATAATCTGACTGCTACTTGCACTACTACTACAATAACAATAACTACTACTACTGCTACGACTACAACTACTACAAGTACAACTGCTACTACTCCTAGTAATACGTCTACTATTACTACTACTGCTACTCCTACTACACCTCCTCCTACTACTCCTCCTACTACTTCTCCTACACTACTATGACAACTACTACTACTGCTGCTGCTACTCCTACTCCACAACTAGTACTGCTGCTGCTACTATTTCCACTACAGCTACTACTACTAGTACATCTACTGCTACTTCTACTAGTAATGCTGCTACTAATACTATTATTACTACTGCAACTACTACTATTGCGACTACTACTGCTAAGCTTCTACTGCTACAGCTACTACCACTACTGCTGCTGCTACTGCTACTACTACTTCTACTACTACTACTATACTACCACTGCTACTACTACTGTTACAACTATTGCTACTACTGCTACTAATGCTTCAATTCCTACTACTAGTCATACCGCTCCAGATGCAACTACTCCTAATACTCTTCCTACTACTACTGCAAATATTACTACTACTATGACTATTACATCCACTACTACTACTACTGCTATGTCTCCTACTGCCAATCCTACAACTACTACTACTACCGCTGCAACAACTACTACTATAACTACTATGGCAACTACTACTCGTAATACCACAACTATAACTACTGCTACTACTACTGCTACTATTACTACAACTTCAACCACTACGACTACTATTACTACTGCTACTACTACAACTACTACTATTCTCACTCCTACTACTGCTACAACAACTCCTAATACAACTACAACTGATGCTACTCTTACCGTTACTACTTCAATAACCACTACTACTGCTGCTACTTACACTACAACTGCTATTACTTCTCCTACTACTACGACTTTTGCTATTGCTACTACCACTACTTCTACTACTCCTACTACTGTTAGCACTACAGCTACTACTACTGTAACTACTGCTTCTATGACTACTACTACTACAGCTACTACTATTATTGTTATAACTACAGCTAATGCTATAGCTACTGCTACTACTGCCACTACTACTGCTACTACTAATGCTATTACCGCTACTACTGCTACAACTCCTACTACAACTACCACTACTCCTACTACTACTACTACTACTACTACGACTACCATTGCTGCTACTACTACTACAGCTATTGCAACCACTAATGTTATGGCAGCTACTGCTACTGCTACCACTACAGCTATTGCTACAACTGCTACTGCTACGACTACTAATATTGCTAGAACAATGACAACAAATACTCTTGCAGCTACTACTACTCCTAACACTATTACTTGCAGTGCTACTACTGCTACCACTACTGCTACAACAACTACTACCAATACTACTACTACTAGTGCTATTAGTCCAACTAATACAATTACTACCACTACAGCTACTACTACTACTGTGACTATTACAACAACTAGTACTATTACTTCAGTTACTACTACATCTACTCCAACTCCTACTCCTATTCTTTTGCTTCTACTACTACTACTACTACTACTACTACTACTACTACTACTACTACTACTACTACTACTACTACTACTACTACTACTATTAATCCTAATACTCCCACCACCACCACCACCACCACCACCACCACCACCACGACTATTACTACTATTACAACTACTACGACAATTACTACTACTACTACTACTACTACTACTACTACTCCTCACACTCCTACTACAACAACAACAATAACTACTACTTCAATTATTATTACTGCCACTGCTACTACAACTACTACAAATACTACTAGTACTGCAATTACTACTACTGCTACTACTGCTACTGTTACTAGTACTACTACTACCACCGCTACTACTATTACTAATAATACTACTGCATATACAACTACTACTACTCCTATTGCCACTACTACTCCTCTTGTTGCTGAAACAAGTGCTACTACTGCTACTACTATTGCTAGTCCTACAACTAGCCCTTCTACTGCTGCTACTAATACTGCAACTACTACTGCTACTATTACTGCTACTGCAACTACTACTGCTGCTACTATTACTACTACTAGTTCTACTGCTAATACTACTGCTAATATTTCAGCAATTGCTACTAATTCTGCTACTACTACTACTCCTACAACTAGTGCTACTACTACTACTTTTGCTACTATTACTACAACAACTACTGCCACTACAACTGTTAATACTAGTACACTACTACTCCTACTGCCACGACTACTACTGCTACAATTACTACAACTACTACTACTATTGCTCCTGCATGTGTTGCTTTTGCAACTACTACTACTACTACTACTACTACTACTACTACTACTACTACTACTACTACTACTACTACTACAACTGTTATTACGATTACCGCTGCTACTACTATTATTTCTACTACCACTACTGTTACTACCAATATTGCTACGGCTACTACTACTGTTAGTACTCCTATTGCTGCTACTACTTCTATTACTGCTATTGCTACAACTAGTACTGCTACTTTTACTACTAATACTGCCACTACTACTGCTACCATTACTGCTACTGCTACCACTCCTGCTACTACTACTGCAACTGCTACAACCACTTCTACTACTAGTGCTATTAATACGACTATTGTTACTACTACAACTACCACTACTAATGCTACAGCTACAAATACTGCTACTACTACAACTTCTGCTACTATTACTACAACTACTACTCTTACTACTGGTGCAAATACTACTACTAATACTACTCCTAATACACTACTACTGCTATAATTACTACTGCTGCTACAACTACAACTGCTACTACTACGATTAGTTCGACTACTTCACTTACAATGACTACAACTATGACGACTCGTACAACCACAATAAGTACTACTATTACCACTGCTAAAACTCCTACTGCTACTCCTACTCTTACTAATGTTGTTGTTGTTGCTGCTACAACTACTGCTACTGCCATAACTGCTACTACTGCTTCTATTGCTACTAGTGTTGCTACTGCTTCAACTGCTACTACTACTAATACTAAGCTACTACTACTTCTACTGCTACTTCTGCTACTATTACTACTACTATTTCCGTTGCTTCTACTACTACTACAAATACAACGTCCACTTCTATGACACTAATATTATTGCTGCTACTCCAAATGATGCTATTACTGCCACTGCTACTACTTCTACTAGTAGTTCTACTACTACTACTACTACTACTACTATGACTACTCTTACTACATCTACAAGAACAATAACTACTACTTCTGCTACTAGTATAATTCCTACAGCAAATCCTACTGCCAAAGCTACCACTACTGCTGCTACTACTGCCACTACAACTACTACCACTACTACTTCTATTGCTACGACTGCTGCTGCTACTACTACTGCGACTACTACTAGGAATACTACAACTTCTACTTGCACTACTACTACAATAACAACTACTACTACTACTACTGCTGCTGCGACTACAACTACTATAGTTACAACAACTACTACTACTAGTACTACATCTACTACTACTGCTACTACTACTCCTGCTACTCCTTCTACTACAACTGCTACTGCTACTGCTACTGCTCCTACTACTACTACTTCTCCTACTACAACGACAACTACCACTACTACTGCTGCTACTACCACAACAACTACTACAGCTACTACTATTTCCACTACTGCTACTACTACTATTATTACTACTACAAGTACAACTACTGCTACTTCTGCAATTACTGTTGCTACTACTACTATTATTACTACTGCAACAACGACTGCTGCTACTACTACTCCTACTATAGCTACAACTACTACTACTACTACTATTGCTGCTACTACTACTTCTACTATACTACTACTGCGATTACAACTACTGTTACTACTTCTGTTACTGCTTCCATTCCTATTGCTAGTCATACTACCAGAGCTGCTACTACTCCTAATACTCATCCTACTACTACTGCAAATATGACAACTACTTCTACTACTACTCCTACTGCTACGACTCCTACTGCCAATCCTACAACAACTGCTACTACAATAACTATTGCTACAACTACTACTATAAATAATAGTACAACTACTACTACTACAACTACTACTATCACTCCGACTACTGCTACTAATACTACTACTCCTACTACTACAACAACTCCTAATACAACGACTACCGACGCTACTACTACCACACTACTACAACAACAACAACAACTGCTGCTATTGCTACTATTGCTACTACTATTACTACTACGGGTTCCACTATTGCTACTGCTGCTACTACTACTACTATTACTGATGCTACTGCTTCTACTGCTACAACTACAGCAACTAGTACTACGACTACTACTACTACTACAGCTACTACTATTACTGCTACAACTACAGCTATAGCTACTCTATTACTACTACTACTGATACTACTAACGCTAATACTGCTACTACGACTACTACTACAACAACTTCTACTACTCCTACTACTACTACTGTTAGAACTTCTACTACTACGACTACTACCATTGCTGCTACTCCAACTATAGCTATTACACCACTAATGCTACTGCAACTTTGGGTACTACTACAACTACTGCTACTGCTACTGCTACCACTGCTACTACTACCAATACCATTACAACTACTGCTACTGCTAATACTGGTACTACACCACTACCACAACCACTACTACTACTACCACTACTACTATTACTACTTATACTATTGCTGCTACTACTATTGCTAGAACTACTGCTACTACTACTCCTATTACTACTACTAGTACTACCACTACTATTACTAGACTACTACTACAACTACTACAACTACTATCGCTACTATTCCTCCTATTACTGCTGCTGCTGCTGTTGTTACTACTATTGCTACTATTCATCCTACAACTACTGCTACTGTTACGACTAGTGCTACTACTGCTATTACTACTACTACTACTCCTTTACCTTCTACGACAATTGCAACAATTACCACTATTACTGTGACTACTACTACAACTACTACTACTACTACTACTACTACAATTCCTGCTGTAGCTACTACTACAACAGCTAATGCTACTGCTACAACAACTGCTGCTACTACTATTGCTACTACTTCAACTACTACTACTACTACTACTACTACTACTACTACTACTACTACTACTACTACTACTACTACTACTATTATTATTACTAATACTACTACTACTACTACTACTACTACTATTACACTACTACAGCTTCTCCTAGTGCTACAACAATTGCTACAACCTCTACTCGTGCAATAACTCTTATTACTACTCTGACCACTGCTGCTGCTACTACACCTACTACTCGTCCAACTACTACTTATACTGCTGCTACTCCTACTACAGCTAGAACTACAACTACTCCTACCACTACTACTACGACTATTACTACTACAACTGCTACTACGACAACTACTCCTACTACAACTACTACAACCACTACGACAACTAATACAGCTTCTAGTACTACTGCTGCTATGACTACTTCTCCTACTAATACTATTACTACCGCTACTCCTACTATAGCCACTACTCCTACTACTACTCCAACAACAACAACAACAACTACTACTGTAGCAACTACTACTCCAACTATAACTACTACTACAACTAGAATTGTCACTCCTGCGGCTCCTGCTACTACTACTACTACTAATACCACAACCACTAGTGCTACTGCTCCTGCTACTACTGCTATGACTGCTATTATTGATTCTACTCCTACTACTACTACTCCTTCTACCACTACTGCTACTGCTACTGCTACTATTGCTACTACTCATACTTCTACAGCCATTGCAACTGCTACTACAACTGCTATGGCTACTACACTAACTATTACTACTACTACTATTACTCCTATTGCTACTAGCACTACTATTGCTTCGACAACTATTGCCACCACTACTGCTACAACTGCTGCTAGTACTCCTATTTTTTCTCCTGCTACTACTACTACTACTATTGCTACTGCAGCTGCTACTATTACTCCAACTACTATAATAGCTACTATTGCTTCTACAATTTCTTACTACAACTACTACTGCTACTACTGCAACTACTACAAGTCCTACTACTGCGGTTGTGGCTAATGCTACGACTGCTCATACTACTTCTACTACTACTTACTACTACTCCAACTACTACTACTACAACAATAACTACTATTGCAACTACTGCAACTACTATTACTTTTGATACAACTCCTACTAGTGCTACAGCTACTACTACTGTTACTACTACTAGTTCTGATACAGCTACTACTACTGCTACTACTACTAGTTCTGATACAACTCCTACTACTGCTACGGCTACTTCCACTGCTACTACTGCTGCTGCTGCTACTACTAATACTTCTACAACTACTAGTACTACTACTACTACGACTATTACTACTGCTACTACTGCCACCACCACCACTACTACTACTACTACCACTCAACATATGACCACTCCAAATACTACTACTATAACTAAAACTACCACTACTACTATAATTACTACTACTACTACTACTGCTACTACTACAACAACTACAGCTACTACTACTACTGCTACTGCTGCTAGTAGTCCTACTAGTATTGCACCTGCTAGTACTAAAACTACAACTACTATTGCTGCTACTGCTATTACTCTCACGACTATAACTACTACTAGTACTGCTACTATTACTTGCTACTACCACTACTGCTACTGCTGTAACTAGTACTACTCCTACTAGTATTGCTCCTATTTCTATTACTACTACTACTGCTGCTACTGCTTATTATTACTACTGTTGTTGTTGTTGTTGCTACTACTACTACTACTGCTACTACTCCTTATTGCTACTACTTTTTCTACTAGTACTACAACTGCTACCAATACACATGCTACTGCTACTACTACTGCTACTATCACTAGTACTACTAGAACTATTACTACTACAACTGATGTTACTACAACTACAACCATAGCTAGTACTCCTACTACTATTGCTACTGCTACTGCTACTACACTACTGTTGCTATTACCACTACTACAACTACTATTACTATTACTACGATTACTTTCTATTACTTCTACCAATGCAACCGCTTACAACTACTCCTCCTACTACTACCACTATTACAAGTACTACTACTACTATTACTACTAATTACTACTACTACTTATAATTACTACTAGTACAACTTCAACTACACCACCTACTACTACTACGGCTACTATTACTATTGCTACTGCTACTACTACTTCTGCTGCTACAACTATTACTAGTATTACTACTACTCCTACTGCTAGAGTAGCCACAAATACAACTACTACTATGACAATAATAGCTACTACTACTAATACTACTGCTACTAGTACTGGTACTTCTATTACTACTATTGCTGTTGCTACTACTACTATGACTACAACTACTATACTACTAAAACTACTACTACTACTACAACTAATGTTACTACTTCTACTATAGCTAATAATGCTACTAATACTACAACTACTTCTACTACTATTACAACTAACGCTACAACTGCTACTATTGCTACTGCTACTACTCTGCTGCTGCTACCACTACTATTACTACTATTACAACTACTACTCCTACAACTACAGTAGCCACTACTACTACTACTACTAATACTACAACAACTACTACTAGCACTACTACTGTAACAACTATTGCTACTACTACTACTACTACTGCTATTACTACTACAATCACAAATACTGCCACTACTACTACTACTACTTCTAGCACTCCTACTATTTTTCCTCCTTCTCTAGCTACTGCTACTACGGCTTCTGGTGATACTATTACTTCTACTACATCAACAACTACTACTACGGTTACTATTACTTATTACAATAACTACTGCTACTACTGCAACTATTACTACTACTACTACGATTGCGACTGCTACTACAACTCCTCCTCCTCCTCCTATTACTACCACAACAACAACTATTACTTCTACTAATACTTAATACTCTTATAACTACTACTACTTCGACAATAACAACTATTGCCAACTACTGCTACTGCTACTAGTCCTACCACTGCGACGGCTACTGCTACTATCACTACTACTACTACACCTACTACTCCGGCAACTACAAGTATTACTACTACTACTACGACCACTACTGCCACTACTACTGCTACTGCTACTACTACTACAACAACAAAAACTACTGCTATTAATGCTATTACTACTAGTTTTGCTACTACTACTACTACTACTATTACTACTACTACTACTACTACTATGATTTTTAATGTTACTACTACAGCTATTACTGCTACCACAACTACAACTACCACTACTCCTTCTACAACTACGACTACTACTACTAGTACTCCTAAAAGTCCTACTATAACAAATACTACCACCACAACTACTGCTATTGCTACTACTACTACTACTACTACTATCGCTACCGCTGCTGCTACTACTACTACTGCTACTGCTACTGCTAGTACTACTACTACTATTGCTGCAAATACTACTGCTACCACTACTGCTCCTACTACGGCTATGGCTAATACTACCCCTACTACTACTACTATTACTACTCCTACTACTGCTAGTACTACACTACAGCGACAACTACTGCTACTACTCCTACTGCTGCTGCAGCTAGTACTCCTATATTATTGCTACTGCTACTACTACTACTACAGGTACTATTGTTGTTGCTACTATTACTCCTACTACTACAAGAACAACTACTACTGCTACTATTACTTACTACTACCACTACTGCTACTACTACAACTATAACTAGTCCTACTACTATTGCAACTAGTACTAATACTATTGCTTCTATTTCTAGTACTATTATTACTACTACTACTACTACTATTGCTACTACTACTACTGCTGCTGCTGCTGCTGCAACAGCAACTCCTACTACAACAACAACAACTACTACTACTACGATAACTACTGCCACTACTACTACTTCTAGTGCTGCTAGTACTCCTACTATTTTTGCTCCTGCTACAACTACTATTACTACAATTGCTGGTACTATTACTTACTACGACTATAACTTCTACTACTATAACAAGTACTACTACTACAACGGCTGTTGCTACTACTATGACTACTCCTACTACTACAACTGCTACCACAACAAAAACTACTACTTCTCCTACTACTTACTACTACTCCTACTACTAGTACTTCAACAATAACTACTATGGCTGCTACTGCAACTTCTGCTACTACTACTACTACTACTACTATTACCACTACTGCTACTACTACTAGTACTACTACTGCTACAACCACTACTACTACTACTACCACTCGACATATGACTACTCCAAATACTACTACTACAACTAAAACTATTGCTTCAACTGTTACTACTACTGCTACTACTTCTAGTACTATTACTACTGCTACTTCTACAACTACTACTAATGTTGTTAATGCTACTACTACCTCTATTACCGGTACCACAACTATAACTATTACTACTCCTTCTACAACTGCTATTCCTGCTCCTACTTCTATGACTACTACTACTGGTACTCCTAAAACTCCTACTATAATAAATACTACTACCATAACTACTGCTGCTGCTGTTGCTACTACTACTACAATCGCTACTGCTACTACTGCTGCTACTGCTACTACTGGTACTGCTGCTACAACTACTACTACTATTGTTGTAGCTACTACTACTGATACTACTAATTTCACTACTACTCCTACTAGGGCTACGACAACTGCTACCACTACTACTACCACTATTACTACTCCCACTACGGCTAGTATTACTACTACTATGACAACTACTGCTACTAGTACCTGCTGCTGCAGCTACTACTACTCCTACTACTATTGTGATTGTTACTACTACAACTACAACTACTATTGTTGCTGCTACTATTACTCCTACAACTACAAATACTACTACGAAACTACTACAACTATTACTACTATTACTACTCCTGCTATAGTTGCCACAACTAGTGCTACTATAACAACAACCACCACTACTAGTAGTACTACTACTGCTGCTGCTGCTGCTACTTCTACTACAACATTTGCTACCACTACTACTATGATTGCAACTACTATACTACAAAAACTACTTCTACTATTGCAACTACTGCAACTACTACTACTGCTACTAATACTATAACTACTTCTACTACTATTAATGCTAATGCTACTACTACTACTACTGCTACTGCTGCGGCTACCACAACATTACCACTATTACTACTACACCTACTACTACAGCAGCCACTACTACTACTACTGTGAATACCACAACAACTACTACTACTTCTACTATTGTAACTACTACTCCTACTATTGCAACTACCACTACTACTACTACGATAACTACTGCCACTATAATTATTACTACTGCTGCTTATACTCCTACTATTTTTGCTCCTGCTACTACTGCTGCTGCTGCTGCTGTACTACTATTACTCCTAATACTACAACAATAACTACTGCTGCTAGTATTAATAACTACAACTATAACTTCTATTACTACAATAACTACTACTACTACTACTATGACTACTACTTCTACTACGACTTCTCCTACTACTACTACTACTACCACAACAATAATCACAACATCTCGTACTACTTACTACTACTCCTACTACTACTACTTCAAGAATAACTACTATTGCTACTGCTGCTACTACTATGGCTATGGCTACTATGACTACTAGTACTACTACTCCTCCTCCTCCTACTACTACTAGTACTACAGCTACCGCTACTACAACTAATACCACTCAACATACGACTACTCTAAATACTACTACAACAACAAAAACTACTGCTACTACTGCTACTACTACAACTACTACTATTGTTGTTAATGCTACTACTACAGC